>MVGT01001509.1:8752-41937 GCA_002174775.1 Macleaya cordata
AAAAAAAACAAATACATAAGAAAAAAATTATAAAGAGAAAAAACCCAATGTGATCCTTCATTTCTACTAAAATGGGTTTAGTCTGAAATTGAAACCTAGAAGATAAAGTTTCAAAACCCATCTCTCTAACTCTTTCTCTCTCTTTATGTTGCCCTAACCTTAAACCTTAAAAATAATGGAAAAATGTCTACAAGGAGCAGCAGATCCGAAAAGGTGAACATAATATTTCAGCAATTCGACATGAATAAAGATGGAGGTCTTAATAGAGAAGAAATGGCTTCCCTTGTTGTTGTTGTAAACCCTAGAGTTAAGTTTTGTTTTTTCTTTTGGAGAACTAAGGTTTGGTTTTGGTTTTTTTTTTTAATTACTTTCTCTCACCCACTTCCCCTCCCACCGAGATGAGTAGATGACCTGGGAATTTCCAGGCCATCTCTCCCCGCCCTCTCTCTCTCTCTCTCCCCTCCCTCTCTCTCTCAACCCCTCTCCCTGATCTTTTAAAGATCTGATAAAAAATTCAGATCTGAAGAGTTTGAGACTATGGCACCGGCGCAACAAAAATACATCAATGGCTGCAGTCTCAGTCGATGAAGAAGAAGATTAAGATGGTGTTTTTTGAGTTGATAGATGGTTTTGGGGGAGGTGGTGGATTTGGGACGATAGTAGTTTTGGGTTTTGGGAGAGGGTAGGTTAGGTATTATGAATTTTGGTTAAGTGAATGTTATGGGTATTTTGGTCATATTAAATCACGTGCCACCCACACACACACATTCTAACAGAAACCGTCAATTGAAGGGGGAAGTTTAATTTTCAATCTTTGAGGGGGGAAAGTTCAATTAGCTATTAATTATAGGGGGGGTAAGTTCAATTATCCCTTACAGTATTTACCAAACTCTAATTTAATTACTAACAATTAAATGTAGTTTTCAATGTGTCATATTCCAGTGTCGCAGTGAGGAGCCAAAGTGCCAAATTTATGATTCCGTTGTGCACGTGGCCCCTGCATGCCCATTCATTTATATTCAATGTAAGTACAGTAAGTGCAATAGCTTTTGCAAGATTATGATATCCACTACCGATAAGAACCCACATAGGAAGTTCCTGAAGCGCCAGAACTCAGTTTGTGTTAATTTTTAATGGTTGGATGATGCCATCTTACAGAATATGGTTGTTGTGGGATGCAGCTCAACCCCACCAAAATAACATAGGTTACTTGGTTGTTTCGGATGCGGTAAGACTGATCACCGGAAGAATAAATGCCCGTGGGATGGTTCTCCATACAAGATAGATGGTTGTGAGGGCACGAGGGACGTTAAAACTTCAAAGTGGGTTCTCTACGAAAGTACTTGGGGTGCAATAAGTGTGAGGACACATAGTGGTTTAGTGTTAGACCCCAACAGCTTGGCATAGACGGACTAAGCCACAGAACGTGACTTGGCTTGATATCACCACGGCCAGAGTGAAAGACAAGGACGTTCGAAGACTCAGGAAGGACACGGTGTCCGGCGTGCGACATCTTGACCGGTGTGTACGGTACGGAGGAGCGCGAGTGCAAGTAAGCGGGCGCATGAGTGACGAGTATAGGCCGGGCCTAAGCGTCACAAGGCAGGATGCATCAGGGGTAGACCTGGCATCTTGGCCTGAGCCATGATGGAATGGCATGAGCCGGGAGGCTTAGTGGCATGTCAGTGGGTTGGCACTGTACATGGCACATGGGGGTGCAACATAGCAGGAAGCAATGGGCATCTGAAGTATGTCATGAGACCTTGACATACGTGCTGAGACAACAGGATGTGTCATTAGCACATTGAAGGACAGTACTTGGGCAGAGGCACTGACTTGGTACTGTGAGGCGTGGGTCTGGCATGGGACTTTGCCATGACACATGTTGGGCACAGGGACAGGTGCCTAGACACTGGTGATTCGGGGCACTAGTGAGTATGCCTAGTTTGGCATAGGAACATTGGCATGAGACTTTGTCAATGGTGTCATTAGTATGATGACACAGCAGCAGCCATGAAGGATTGGTCTGTTGGCATGAGCATGGCATGAGACTTTGCCATGGCACATGATTGGCACATGGTTTAGGTGCCAAGACACTGGTGGCACGGGGACACTAGTGATATGCCGGGTCAGGCATATGGACATTGGCATGAGACTTTGTCAATGGTGTCATTAGCATGATGACACAGCAACAGCCATGAAGGATTGGTCTGTTGGCATGAGCATGGCATGAGACTTTGCCATGGCACATGGTTGGCACATGGTTTAGGTGCCAAGACACTGGTGGCACGGGGACACTAGTGATATGCCGAGTCAGGCATATAGACATTGGCACGGGACTTTACCAATAGTGTCATTAGCATGATGGCACGACAACAGCCATGGAGGATTGGTCTGTTGGCTCACTGGGGCATTGGTGGTACGATGCCAACGGCATGGACACGGACACAAAGGTGCGCGGGCACGTCCGGATGATCCGAAAGGCATGTGCGCGGGCACATGGCTAAGCTGTGGGAAGACCAGTGGCATATGCGCGGGCATATGGCACGGTGCCAACGCTGGCCTATGCGTAAGACATAGGGCACGGCACGGCACGACGCAACGGCAGGCGCAGTGGCACGAAGTCACGTGCAAAGGCATAGTGGTCACGCGTGGCGAGACAGTTACGCGGAGTGGGAGCGGTTATGCGACCCGGTCACGTGCCAAAGGCATGCGCCATGGCACGCACGCACGCTGTGCGGAGCACAGACGTGTCCAGCGACGGTTACGGGCGGTTATGCACGATCTGGCCCATGTCTAACTGACGGGCGTGGGTATGTGCACGTTCTATGGCACGTTCAAGAGGGCAGACACGTGGAGACACTACATGGCAGCAGTTAAGCAACTGCATATGCACGTCCAGCAACGTGGGACACGTGGCAGAAGCAGAGGGCATGACTGGGTAGTGGGCTAGTCCTAGTCTGTGTGCGTGGGTTGTGGACAGTTTTGAGTTGTAAGGCTATATATAGCCAACCCCTCATTTTTTGGGAGCAATGGTTGAGTCTATGTACGGATAGGCTAAGGGTGTGAGTTTGTATTCCCACAAGTGTGCAGTAATAAAGTGGCTTCGGCCTTGAATCCTTAAGTGTGTGCATGGTGCGTTTCCCTTATATGCTCTAAGAGGCTGAATCAAGGCAGGGTCCTTGGTGCCGGTTACAAGGTAACTCTGTGAAGTCCGCAAAAAGTTTTTACGCTTCCGCATAGTCGCTGATTGTCCTTGTGACATTTTTGGTATCAGAGCATAAGGTTGCTCTAGTTCCCGAATACATTGGTGTTGGTCACTTCGTGTTTTGCTGCATACGAAGTGAGAATTGAGCGGGGCTGCTCATAAGAAGACAGAGGTTTACTTCCCAGAATCTCTCTCTTGAAGGTGCTTGGTGAGGCACTTGGAGCTTCGAACTGGAGATTGGTTCGGAGGCTTCCCACATCTGTGTTTGCGCTAGGTAGGGCGCAAAGCTTCGTGAATTGAGGAGGGGTGCAGCAGCAGTAGCGTGCGTTGGGCCTTAACCCACAAGGTCAGTACAGCTACATTTTAGTTGCATCCCTTATACTGTTTCTGTGTCAGTGGAGTGACACGGTGCTGTGGTACCTTTGTAGGGGGACGCACAGTTGAACGGATTTCAAACAGTATTGTGTTTCATCTGTGTTGGTGTGGAGATGGACAAACCACAAGACATGGGAGTGGATGAACACACACGGATTGTGAAGGATATTATGACGCGAATTGTCCAACTGGAAGAGGTGCTCTTCAGTGGTGGCAGTGATGGCGTACCAACAGTCATCTTGCAAAGGTTGGATGCCTTAGAAAGGAACTTCGAAAGTGTGAAGGCTGAGTTTGGGCAGGTTGCCAACTTCACATCAGGGCTGTGCATGGCAAACGAGACTCAGTTGGAAACAGAGATCTCAAGGCTGTGTACGTTCGTAGATAATTTCGAAGGGAGACTTCAACTGCTGAACGATGAGTTTACTTCATTACATGCACTTGCCAGTAAGAAGACACCTGCTGTTGGAGAGGTGTTAGGCAAAGTGAAGATTCCTGAGCCGGTGAAGTATGATGGGGTAGAAGATGTGTCAGTGCTCGAGAACTTTTTGTGGGACGTCGAGGTGTACTTTCAACTCGCACGTATCCCACCGGAAGATCAAGTTTCTCTAGCATCCATGTTTCTCTCCAATCAAGCGAAGGACTGGTGGAGGAAGTATGTAGAAAGCGTCGAAGTTATGGGGAATCCTAAGGTCACCACTTGGGAGGAAATGAAGAAGGAGCTGCGGGAACAGTTCCTAACATGCGATAGTGCATGGAGAGCTTGGGAAACACTTAAGGGGCTTAAGCACACGACTTCTGTGGGAAGATACATCCGTGACTTTACTTCAGTCATGTTGGACATCAAGGGCATGACAGAGGAGGATAAAGTCTACCATTTTATCAATGGGTTGCAACCATGGGCAGCGTCCGAACTGCAGTGGCAGACCATCGCAGATTTCCGTACCGCTATACTGGCTGCAAAGGGTTTACCCGAATATGAACCCAGAGAGACCTTTAGCCAAAGGGTCAGCGGCAGTGATAAGCGTAAATGGAAGGGCCTTCGAGATCTGGAGACAGAGAAGTCCAGGCGCAGAACAAAGAGCTGTTTCCTGTGCTATGGACCTCACATTGTCCGAGATTGTCCGGAAAAGGCTAGGCTGGACGAGAGGAGACAGAACTCCCAGGGATGTTTCCTGTGCAGTGGTGCACATATTGTCCGGGATTGTCCTTTTAATCAGGGACAACCTTCAATGATGGTGGACCTTACTCAGACCACAAATGAAGAGGAAGTTCAAGGGGACTTACTCGAGGAATTGAACTAGTCCCGATGGTTCAATTAGAATTCAGTAAGAGTGTGGAGTTACTGAATTGGTTTGAGTGTTATGTACATATAGATCAGGGGATCTAGTATGTTTTCTTGATGTAATTCTGTTGTTGCTTTGTTTGTACAAGCCTAAAAGGGGAGTGTTCCTTGGCTTAGGTTGTACGTAGGTGCTTTGCTTGAATGGAAATGGGTTTGTTTTCATTAGCAAAGGTGTGAGTGTTTGGTTCACTTACTTTCCACACATCTTAAACTAGCAACTTGAGAACAGAACAGTGCCTTATTTAAAGAGAAAAGGTATGCGGAACCTTAGTATCTTGGCACAGGGGCAGAAAGCCTAACATATCCAGGGAGGATATATTGCTTTGGACTTTGCTAGTTCAAAGTGCAGCAGGATCTAAGTGGCCGGGAAGCTACGAACCTGGATCCAATGAGCCCATTAAGTGCTCACGAACCTTAAGAAGAAGACTGATCTCTTCAAACAAGAAGGATCAGCCATGTTAGCGCGAAGACAAAGGGTGTCGAAGTAGGCTAAAACATGGGGTGGGATTGCCCAGTTCTTAGGAAGACCTTCGCGGGAAGGTAGTGCAGTGGAGTAAGCAAGATGCTGGAACACAGGGGCACGGAGTAGTATATACTCAAACCAGTTTGTTTGGGTAAAACCTGAGGTTACCTAACTGGTTAGCATTCGATGAGGACATCGAATTCTGTTGGTGTGGGAGGTTTGTTAGACCCCAACAGCTTGGCATAGACGGACTAAGCCACAGAACGTGACTTGGCTTGATATCACCACGGCCGGAGCGAAAGACAAGGACGTTCGAAGACTCAGGAAGGACACGGTGTCCGGCGTGCGACATCTTGACCGGTGTGCACGGTACGGAGGAGCGCGAGTGCAAGTAAGCGGGCGCATGAGTGACGAGTATAGGCCGGGCCTAAGCGTCACAAGGCAGGATGCATCAGGGGTAGACCTGGCATCTTGGCCTGAGCCATGATGGAATGGCATGAGCCGGGAGGCTTAGTGGCATGTCAGTGGGTTGGCACTGTACATGGCACATGGGGGTGCAACATAGCAGGAAGCAATGGGCATCTGAAGTATGTCATGAGACCTTGACATACGTGCTGAGACAACAGGATGTGTCATTAGCACATTGAAGGACAGTACTTGGGCAGAGGCACTGACTTGGTACTGTGAGGCGTGGGTCTGGCATGGGACTTTGCCATGACACATGTTGGGCACAGGGACAGGTGCCTAGACACTGGTGATTCGGGGCACTAGTGAGTATGCCTAGTTTGGCATAGGAACATTGGCATGAGACTTTGTCAATGGTGTCATTAGTATGATGACACAGCAGCAGCCATGAAGGATTGGTCTGTTGGCATGAGCATGGCATGAGACTTTGCCATGGCACATGATTGGCACATGGTTTAGGTGCCAAGACACTGGTGGCACGGGGACACTAGTGATATGCCGGGTCAGGCATATGGACATTGGCATGAGACTTTGTCAATGGTGTCATTAGTATGATGACACAGCAACAGCCATGAAGGATTGGTCTGTTGGCATGAGCATGGCATGAGACTTTGCCATGGCACATGATTGGCACATGGTTTAGGTGCCAAGACACTGGTGGCACGGGGACACTAGTGATATGCCGGGTCAGGCATATGGACATTGGCATGAGACTTTGTCAATGGTGTCATTAGTATGATGACACAGCAACAGCCATGAAGGATTGGTCTGTTGGCATGAGCATGGCATGAGACTTTGCCATGGCACATGATTGGCACATGGTTTAGGTGCCAAGACACTGGTGGCACGGGGACACTAGTGATATGCCGGGTCAGGCATATGGACATTGGCATGAGACTTTGTCAATGGTGTCATTAGCATGATGACACAGCAACAGCCATGAAGGATTGGTCTGTTGGCATGAGCATGGCATGAGACTTTGCCATGGCACATGGTTGGCACATGGTTTAGGTGCCAAGACACTGGTGGCACGGGGACACTAGTGATATGCCGAGTCAGGCATATAGACATTGGCACGGGACTTTGCCAATGGTGTCATTAGCATGATGGCACGACAACAGCCATGGAGGATTGGTCTGTTGGCACACTGGGGCATTGGTGGTACGATGCCAACGGCATGGACACGGACACAAAGGTGCGCGGGCACGTCCGGATGATCCGAAACGCATGTGCGCGGGCACATGGCCAAGCTGTGGGAAGACCAGTGGCATATGCGCGGGCATATGGCACGGTGCCAACGCTGGCCTATGCGTAAGACATAGGGCACGGCACGGCACGACGCAACGGCAGGCGCAGTGGCACGAAGTCACGTGCAAAGGCATAGTGGTCACGCGTGGCGAGACAGTTACGCGGAGTGGGAGCGGTTATGCGACCCGGTCACGTGCCAAAGGCATGCGCCATGGCACGCACGCACGCTGTGCGGAGCACAGACGTGTCCAGCGACGGTTACGGGCGGTTATGCACGATCTGGCCCATGTCTAACTGACGGGCGTGGGTATGTGCACGTTCTATGGCACGTTCAAGAGGGCAGACACGTGGAGACACTACATGGCAGCAGTTAAGCAACTGCATATGCACGTCCAGCAACGTGGGACACGTGGCAGAAGCAGAGGGCATGACTGGGTAGTGGGCTAGTCCTAGTCTGTGTGCGTGGGTTGTGGACAGTTTTGAGTTGTAAGGCTATATATTGCCAACCCCTCATTGTTTGGGAGCAATGGTTGAGTCTATGTACGGATAGGCTAAGGGTGTGAGTTTGTATTCCCACAAGTGTGCAGTAATAAAGTGGCTTCGGCCTTGAATCCTTAAGTGTGTGCATGGTGCGTTTCCCTTATATACTCTAAGAGGCTGAATCAAGGCAGGGTCCTTGGTGCCGGTTACAAGGCAACTCTGTGAAGTCCGCAAAAAGTTTTTACGCTTCCGCATAGTCGCTGATTGTCCTTGTGACATTTAGTGAGGTCAAGAAGCTGAAAGAGACTCCAAAATCAAGCACCCCCCTTGGGTAGCAATGTAATGGGTGCCCGGATTGTCATTGAAACCACACTAGAAGACTTTTGTACCAAGTTCCAGACTAATATGAACTTACAAAAAAATAGTCTAACTTGTAGATGCTGTTTTATGAAGACCCTACCTATTTTGAGAATAAAAAAATATTTGAATATTGAAGTACGTAGACAATACTTTTGCATTCATTTTTGAACTTGAATATGAGAAAGATAAAGAGAACATCTGATTTTCATTGACGGCCTTACAATACCTTTATGTGATTACAAAAGTGTGCAATGCAGCTTCACCAAAAAAAAAAAAAATTACATATATCATCTTCAAACTAGCAACTTCATGCCAATAATAGCATGATCCTACCTGCACAGTATATATAACATCTGATCTGTGTTAAACAGAAACCACCAAGGGGTATTGCCATAAAAAATACATCACCCATAGTAGAAAAAACAAAGTATACAACCCATTCAAAATCATCAACAACATCCAGGATATTTTAACCCTTAAACCATCATCAACATCATCTACTAAGTCCTGTGTAACATAAGTTGAAAATAACATAAGTCCAAAATAACATAAACCAGCATATGAATCATCCACAAACATCTTTAAACCATTCCCAGCCTCTTTCTTACCCAATCTGTATTCCTTTTCTTTTAGCCCTTCTCTGCTGCAACTTAGTCCTAAAAGTCTCTCCTGCTGGTTGGGAAGTGCCTTCACTTTGAATGGGCGTCTGTGTTGTTGCTGCATCTTGGGACATGGATATTGGGTGCCATTGTATGACAGTTGGAGCTGTAGTAGACACATCAGCTGTAGTAGAACCTACAAACAGTATGAGATCGTGGTATATTGAGAAAGCATTATAATAAAGTAGTTTTGCATATTATATGGTCTTTGGCTTGCATAGTAAATGTTTTTGCATAGTAATAAGGTGGGTTTTCACCCGTTGCATTGTTTTTCCTTGGTCTCCTTGCTCTAGGCTTCCACCCTTATGCAGGTGGGCCTTTACATATCCTGCTGTTGTGCCCATGATGTCCACAATGTGTGCACTTCCTCCTCACACCAGTATAAGACTTGACTCTCTCATCCCAAGCTCTTCTTCTTTACTTTTTAGGTCTACCAACACCCCTGGCTAACTTTGGTTCCATAACAGAGAAATGTCGCTGTAAAAAAATAAAACCAATTAAACCCTTGGATGCAATCAGTATGCCATGGGCGGAATGTTATAGGTAAGATGATAACTTACAACACTCCATTCTTGGACAGCTGCCATGGGCTAAATGTAACCAGCATAAGCCCTCAGATAGGTGCTAATCTTGTCATAATCACTGCAAAAACTGGAATAAGAAAAAAAAATTAAAAAAGCAAGTTGTAAGCATAATATAGTTTGGGAATATATTAAAACTAAAAGAGTACTAACTAGAAAGTACTTACTCCACATATTTGATCATCTTCCTGTTAAGTACTGAAATAGCATGCACGCATGGTATTCCACTCACATTCTAAACATTACATGTACATATCTTCTCTTCAATATTAACAGTCCATCTATTGGCAGTATTACTCTCACTCACACTGAATAAATGATCACTGGCTCCATCAACTCTATAAAACTTGAGGTCCCCCTTTAATCCCTCAATGATTCTAGATGCTCTAGGAATTAAACCTTCTGGGTCCCATGTCCTAGCCTTTACCCTTCTCTCATACAGTGGAGACATCATTATAAGATGATACTTATCTACTAAAGCAACCAAAGGAAACTCTCTCAACTCTAGAATCCACTTGTTGAAACTTTCAGAAAAGTTATTTGTTATGTAATCACATTTAGTATCTGCATCAAAGTGTGATCTAGCCCAACATTCTACCTTGGCTTGTGAATGCATCCAATTGTAAGCATTCACTTCAACCTTCTTTAGTTCTTCTGTTGCTTCCTCATACTGTGCCCTGGTGTAAGCCTTTGCTGCCTTCCATGCTAAATGCATCAAATGGTCACCCTTATGCTTCTGTTTAAAATTCTGATAATAATGTATAAAACAGTATCTATGAGGGTGGTCTTTATTGAGCACATGATTATTGCATAATTACCACTTAATTTATATTAGTTAGTGCTCATTTTAGTATCATTCTAATTATGTTTATACCTTTTTGCAAAGAACGGGAGAACAAGTGTGTTAATACGTTGAATCAGTGAATTTTAGTTCAAGCAGCCAGGCTACTAAGGGCACACCAAAAGCTGGTAGTGACATAAGTACACGTGTGGCACGGTAAGAGCATGATTTAGTTGCAAGATCAAAGAAAATTAGATGACATCAGCATGATGTCATCAAAGATTTAATTCTTTCCATGTTAATATGTGAGAATTTGAGTGAGGGACCCATTAAACTAATTTTTGGCAGATCACCTTATCATTTGGAAATTAAATTTTGGATTTCCTTCTTGTCTCTCCTTAAATTTAGTAGATCCCACTATATATTCTCCAAATCAATCCAATTGAGTCATATTAGGAGACTAATTTTGGTTTCAATTAAATTGATTCTCTTTGTTTATTTAGTATCAATTTGGTCCACCACTCCTTGGAAAGAAATCCACCATACCACTCAATCTAAGGTATTCCCTACCTTGTTACCATTTCTATTGTCTTAATTGTGGGGATGATTTATGAGATTCTTTCCATCTTGAAGATATTTGATTGGGCTAATTGATACTCTAATAAAAAAAATTATATGTGAAGAAAGCTATTTAAAGAAGTGAAAGGAGAAGGCTTTGGGGGATATATTATGAACTACTATTGAGACTGTTATTGTAAAGTGAAAGAAAGTTAGTTTTTGAGGAAGAAAGCTTTATTTTTGTGGAGAAAAAGGGTGTAAGAAAGAAGACTTGGGCTTTGTACTTGTAAGTTCTCAATTAATTAATAGAATTTTCTTATTACATTCTTGTTCCTTCAATAATGAGTGGCTAGATTCCTCCACTAAGGTTGAGGATGAAGCCTTAGTTTAAGCATTTAATTTATTTAATTGTTCCTAATTATTTTTCTCTTGTTTGAACATGAAAAGTTTTAAATAATAATACTTCAAATCTAATCTAGATTTATGCCTTCGTTATTTAATTTCTCTCTTATCTTATCTTTAATCTTATGTTCTTTAGTTTGATATATTATTCTGGGATTTAGTTCCTTGATAGTATATGCTTATTATTGACATATGATGTTTAGTGTTGATTTCTTTTAAGGTGAAGTGGATTATTATTTTAGAATCTAAATAAAAAAGAATTGTTAAAGTTTTATTTTTCAAATCTTAGTGATTAAGTTCATTATGTTTTGAGTAATAAAAAGGGGTGAATGATTTGTAGAATTAAATGAAGTAAATGTAATTGACTAAGGTGGATTCCAAAATCTTAGTTCTCTTTTACTCAATTTAAAACAACTTGATTCTGTTGCTCATATTTTAGAGTTATTAAATTAATTTTAATCACATCTCTTATTCTAAGGATTTGCACTACACTTGATTGTATTATTATTAAATTATTAATTACTTGTTTCTTAATCCTTGTAGATCGACCCGTATTTGCCGTTGTTTGCAAATGCAACCGTGCAATTGTGGTATATTTATTTTTTTAGTGAGAAATCACGACCAGTCAATTGGTGCCATTGCCGGGGATTACGGTAACAAGTATATTTAGTTTAATTAGGGTAACTTTAGTTTAGATTAGTTTTTCTTATGATTAAAAAAAAATAGGTTTTATTTTTATTAGATTTTACGCTTGGTATTGTTGTTTTTGGTATGTAGGTTGAAGTAAAAAAAAAGAATTAAAGCGCAAGACCAAGAAATTTTCTTTGTTTTATTTTCTTTAATTTATTTTTTTTAAGAATATTGTATTTAGGACTTCAAGCTTGTAAAAGATAAGTTTTGACTCTTTTAAGAAGAACACCATTTGTAACACATGGAAGGAGAAACATAACAGAAAAGGGTTGCAAAAAGACCAGTTCAAAAATAGTATTGGGTCACAATTTGCGGATTTCATCACGACAATTGTGGAAACCTAATTTCTATTGGGCTGCTGCTTAAGATTTTAAAATTTTGGGAAAAAACCCCTTCTCTATAATTGTTTTTGGTCCCTTAGGTTCGTACACTAGATCTTAAAATTTAGTGGCCTGGGTCGACTCAACTCAATCAACCCCCTTCTTGAACGGGCAGTAAGTATCTTCTGATCAACCTGTGAATCCCCTGCCAACAGGTTTTCTGGATGCCTTTGTGTGCATAATTGTTTCCGAATTAAAAATATTTTAATGCTTTTCTTAGTAAAGGGCACACCATACCCGAATAAGATAAGAATCTAGATTTCATCACCGGATTTCTTATGCTCGACCAGAAAAATCATAACTCAACGCGATCCTAAGCCTAAAATTTGGAGTAGAAAGAGGACCTACTAGGGTTTCGAGCTTGTAGGAACCTTAATATAAGTTTAACTTAGTTATTTTCTTGGCTAACCCATGAGGGAACACTAGCGGTGTCTAGAAAGATCCTGACAAAACAGCCGCCCTGAGAAGGGAAACGTTGCTGAAGGAGATAGTTATCAAAGCTTTCCAAGCTTGCTACCCACTTGGGGATCGGCCTGGCAAGGTTGCGTTAAAGAGGTTTGTTAGAGAAATAGCTAGTGTTTTACTTTTGAAAAGGAATAGAAGCTAGTCTAAATAATCAAGAGAAAACTCCAAGAACATTTTTCAAGGATCTTTCTTTCAATTTTAGGTGAGCCATCTTGCATTAATTGCTAGAGAGCTAGGTTTGTTTGGTGTGTCAGCGGTGATTGTGCATGCGTCCTTATTGAAGCCATAAAACTTCCTATGTTTCCATTCTTTCTCAAAGAAAGGGCCAAAGACTAGACTTATTCAATTCCTCTAGGATCAGTTAGAACATGGGGTGTATTTACTGAGCTTTTTATTAAAAGATTCTATCTGCATCACAAAATAGCAACTGTTCATCACAATATACACACCTTCAAACAAAAAGTTGGTGAAAGCCTTTACAGTTACATTGAGAGGTTTCGTGACCTGCAGTACCATTGTCCCCATAATAGATTTCTGAAATCACACTTAGCACAGATTCTCTGTGAAGGTTTAGATAGTGATTCTCGCATTTAAAAAGAAACAATGAGCAGAGGGGAATGCACCTTGAAAGACCTCGATGAATGTTATGATTTGTTTTTTGATTTCACAGAGAAAGCGTGACAATGGGATTCTAAGAGGAGGTATTCACTAGTTAGACACTAATTAGGCACCTAGAAGTCTTAGAATCCCAAAAAGGATCTAGCCGTCCTACGAGTGTTAGTAGGTTTGTTGAAACCCCCATTTGTGTGTTGTGTGAGGCTTCTGACAACTTAGTTGAGAATTGTCTGGGTTTAGCTGCTGCCAAGGCTAAACAAGTCAATGCTTTTAGTTCATTTCGTAAACAAAATCCCTTTTAATATCACGTACAACCCTGGTTGGAGAAAAAATCCTAAGTTTTCTTGGAAGCAACCATAGGAGTTTACTGAAAATGCTCTTCAGCAACAACACTCAAGTACTTCGGTGAATGCACCAGTACCTCCCTATGTGCCACCCAATCAGAGGAAACAATCTCTAGAGGTTTAGATATTCATACAGAGTCAAGCGGAGACGAACCAAAACTATTCTATGGCTATTTCAAAGATAGAGGTGCAAATAGAACAATTAGCTCTTATTGTTGGAGGTAGAGAGAAAGGATAGTTCTGGCGAGCTATATATGTGCCTCAAGGTCAACATTAAGTCAGCAGTAGTTCTGGCGAGCATCAGAATGAAGTCCAGTCCATTCTCACCTTATGGTCTGGCAAGCAAGTTGACAATAGGGTCTAACTTCCTATAACACTTGAATCGAGTGAACCCGATAAGGTCACAGACAGAATAGTTGAGGAAAAGATAGAGAACCCAATTAAGAAGGAGAAGGGAAAGGGTAAACTTATAGATGAGGTTCCTCCACCTTTTGTACCTGAGACACCCTTCCCTCAACGTCTTTAGGATAATAGGAAGAACAAAAATATAGAGGGAATCCTAGAACTCTTAAAAAATGTCCAGATCAACATTCCCATTTTAGATGCCATTAAGCAGATACCTTCTTATGCTAAATTCCTTAAGGACTTAACCACAGTGAAGGAAGAAATTCCATCCCTAGGCATGTCGATGTTGCTGCATCAGCAACTAGCTTCATCCAACAGACAGTTGTGCCTAAATATAAGGATCCTGGATGTCCCACCATTGCTATCAAGATAGGAAACACACTAATTGAGAAATGTTTGCTGGACTTAGGAGTCAGTGTGAACCTTTTGCCATATACTATTTACAAATAACTAGGTTTTGGGGAGTTAAGACCCACTGATATCACATTGAGTTTAGAAGATAGGTCAAATAAGGTACTAAAGGGAGTTATTGAGGATGTCATTGTGAAGGTTCAAGATGATCACCAAGATACTATCGATGATCGTGTCAGTTTGCTTACATGCAAGGAAATGTGCCGACTTAGTGAGTCTATCGATGATCACCAAGATACTATCGTGACACTGTCGGGTGTTCGGTAACCTCTGACAAAGTTCATATTAATGAAGTCCCACTTCCACTCTGCATTTTCTAGTGGCTTCAATGGTCCCGCCGGCTTCTGGTGTTCAATCTTAACTTGTTGACAGATGAGGAAGTTCGAAATGCATTGTGCAACATCCCTCTTCATTCCCTTTTACTAGATTGCTTTTTTTAAGTCTTTATACAGTTTTGCACTCCCAGTATGTATTGAGAATGTAGACTCGTGCGCCATTGCTAGAATTTCCTTCCTCATCTCCTCATTCTCTGGTATACATAACCTTCCTTAGAAATACTCTACCGTCCTGTGACGCCCCGGACCCCGGACCCGTGACCAGACCTGGCTCACCAGACCCAAGACCCATGGTGTCACTAAAGTGAATACGTGCAAAAATAAAACAACTTGAAAACCTATGTTTTTGAAAACACAGAACATCTTTTGAAAACCGAGACGAAGCAAGTTTTTGGAAAACTCTTTTGAAAGTACTTTTTTTTTTTGGAAGACAAGTAATTCAGTTTAAAAGGTTCTTAGAAATATAGTTTTCTTCAAAACTCAGAAGTGCAAAAATACTTTTGAAAATATAGGGTTTCTACGGAGTTTTGAAAACAGAAACAGTTTTACATCAGTTTAGAAACATTAGTATTTCTAACTCATTTTAAATCAGTGTTGGACACTATTTGATTTTCTGTAAACGAGATTCAGAGACCTTCAACTTTCAATTTTTGGCCAGAGCCTAGTTCTAGGTCATTCGGTTTAAAAAATGTACACAAACTTCAGCTTGTGTATTTTGAAAGTATTTTTACTAAAATAACAGGTAGTTTTAAAGAAAGGGTGGAAATCTCTTGGATATAGAATGAAACTCAAAAGTATAGGTATACTAAGCTTTAGAAATCAATAAATGTGATTAATAACTACTGAATAGAATTCAAATACTACAAATCATTTTGTTTCAAATACTAGGAGATAAAACTGAACTTGTTTTTCTAAAAACAACGATGTTTGTAAAAGAACTATTGTTTTGGAAAGAAAGATAAAGAATACTCAACCCAATACCCATGTGATGTAACATCACTTATTGTTTGCTAAGAAAATATAACCTAGTTGTCTTCTTTCAACAATTTCTACTTCAAGTGTTGCTCGTCTAAGCTTCCAGGTTCTCTCCGAGATCTGTGTGGGGGGGGGGGGAAACATAGGGTGAGCAAAGCTCAGTACATACAACCAAATACTAGGTTAAGAAACTAACACCAACGATTTCAAACAATCAAACAAATCAAACAAACCCTTGCCCAATTATCCTATGTATGTATGCCAAAATGAAAGATCTTTTGTCTTTTGAAAACTTACCTTTTTATAAATAGTTTTGTATGAAAACATCTCTTTTTGAAAATCATCTTTGAAAATAAGTTTTTCAAATATGTACCTTGAAAACTAGTGCTAGTCGTAGCTTTTTGGCCAAAATACTTTTTCAAAATAGAAATTATCTTTGTTTTTAAAACCAAAACAACTTTTCATGCAGATATACTTTTCAAAACATAAGGTTCCACTTCTTTCGTCAAGGTTTATACCAATACCTTACATTGTTTTCTTTCCACTTACTTATTTATGTTCCACTTCTTTTGTCAAGGTTTTTCTGAAAACCAACCACCGTCACTTTCAACGGATCCAGATATACCTCTCTTGTGGAGATTCACTTAAGGCGGTGGCACATAGGAAAAAATCACATCACTTTCACAATGCCACAAACACAATATCATAACTGATGAAATTACGTTTTATTATATCACATGAAAGGTCTATGAGTTTTCTCATGTGTTTTTGTTTGTCGAATTTCGTGTCAAAAGTAAACTTAAGAAAGGCTTTGTAACTTGAGTTAGAGTCTAGAGAGTCTTGGTTTAACTCGATCTGAAGAAAAAAATTTATAAAGACTCCAAAGAACTCAACTCACCGGACGATATCCTAGGATGGTAAGAGACTTAGAAAGACTAAGTACCATAGGTGGTTAGCTCATTAGAGTGTTTCCCACACTTTTAAATTGCCTTAAAAATGATTTTAAAGTAAAATATCTGAATCTTGGCTATTTAGTTTCGAAACCAAAAGATTGATTTCGAAACCAAACCTTAACTGATGGTTATTTTAATACAGGGAAATAGGTAATTGATTTTGAAACTAAACTTCTTGGTTTTAAAACCAAATCTCATCTGATAATAGGTGAAGTTTGGTTTCAAAACTAAATAGTTTGATTTTGAAACCAAACTTCAACTGATGTCAGATGAAGTTTGGTTTTCAAACCAAAATTGTTGGTTTCGAAACTGAAAGTCCAAAAACCATCACAGTTACATTTTGGTTTCGATACCAAAAGCATTGATTTCGAAACCACTTGGTTTCGAAACCAATCCATCGCCCAGATTCAAACTTTTCTGGCAATTTTTTGAGCTATAAAGAGATTCTTTTTTAACTTTTTGCACATTCCCACCTAATTATGTCTTAGTTAGTTTATTGGTGCATGGGAAACATTCATGAGTGGGATAAGAGGTATAATGGAATGACCTCTCATCTCATATGATGAAGTCCATCATTAAACCAAGAATAAACTTGTTCATTCTGGTTTAGATCTGGACATTTCACTATAAATAGGGGTTGATCTTCCATTGTTTAAATCAAACAATCACCTCTAACTCAACAAGCCCGTGGAGAGTTGTAACTCTAAATTCATAAATTCCAAGCTAGTTGAACTTGGTTCAAATCTTTCCCATTTCAAACCAAAAACTCTGTTTTTGTGTGCCAGTTGATTTCTGGTGGTTGAGCTTGGAGCGTCAAGCTCGTGGGGATATACTCGAGGAGTCGAGTATTGGCTCAAGGTGCGGGACTTGTAGAGTTCAAGTTAGAGATGCATCACAGTCTACTAAGAGGCAAATTCGTGGAGTTCGAATTCGTAGAAGAACTGTACACCGTAGCTATTGGAGCATAGAGGGAGTCATAATTCATGTCTATCGAGTGGTAAAATGGTTTGTAAGTTTTCATTAACTTCTAGTGGATTCTTTTCTGGACTAGGTCCCGGGGTTTTCCCAGTTTGGGTTTCCTCTAAAAAACATCTTTTGTGCATACTTTCATACTTGTTGTGAGATTGAAATATTCAATTATTGTTCTTAATTCCGCATATTAAAAATCAAATAAGTCAATACTCTTGTTAGAAATTATTGTTTTGTTCTTTATCACCTTTATAATTTTTAATAGGTGATTGTGTGATCCTTAACCGTAGTCACATTGACATACGGTTAATCCAACTAAACCGTAGGGAATTTAAACTTTCATCACATTATACCTCTCATTGGAGTACACATCGTACCTCTCATTGGAGCACACATTACACCTCTCTTTGGAGCAACTTGATACCTCTCATTGGAGCATCACTAAAATAAGGTTACTAAGGCAATTTACTTCACAACCCAAGGTTTACTTTTTAAACCTCTCATTTTTTCTCTTTAACTTCCGATAGCATTTAATCAAACACGCATGATCACTCAACCTAAAACAATGCTATTTTATGCATAAAAACCTTTTCGAGAACATAAGATTTTATAAAAATAACTTTTGGAAAACATGAATTATAAACTGTTAAGAAATAAGGGTAATTTTAAAAATACGTTTTAGGGTAGTGTTTCTCCCTACATTTTTTCACTTAAAATCCTCGAGGATTAAAGAATGATTCATCTCCAAAGTTCTTCTAGAACTCTAAGCTTCGATGTAGATTTCTTCCTCAACAATGGGTTTAGAAGAAAAGAAAAGAAAAGAAAAAGAAAAGAGAAGAAGAAAAGAAAGGATTTTGAAGATTTAGGGTTTTCTTCTTCTTGAAACTTGAAAGAGAAAATAGAGAAAAGGAGGAAAGATTATCTGTGGATTGAACTAGTGAGAGGAGGAGTATTTATAGGGTTTGAGCTCCCTCTCCTTGTCCCACTACACTTTCAAAAATTTAAAACTCTCCCTTTTTAGAATTATCTAAAAATAATTTAAGAAAATAAGATAATTATGCTAGCTTATGTAAAAATCGATTTCTACATAAGGGGCCTAGTTTTTAGCATCTAGGGTTTGTTTAATTTGAATGGTTAAGATCAAAAGTCATGTCAATCCAATGGTCATAATTATCCACTTCGAATTTAAGACAAAATAGGAATGAAATCTAGGTTTTAGTGGATAATTCAAAATAGAGATTTTCTAGGATTTTGGGAATCTTTTTGAATGGTGAGTATTAGCTAGGGTTTTGATAAACATAATCAAGTAACTGGATTCATTTGTTGTTTCCCAAGTTTAAAGATAAGCTTCCATTTTGAAAAGATAATGTAGTATTTATCTAAAAATAATAACTATTTATTATTTTTAAAACTTCATAATGATAGAGTTTTGTTTAAAAAGAATTTTGAAAACCTAAAAGTCCCCAATGAGTGGTGCACCCATTGTTGCCCACATTTTTGCTTTATGGTGTGGGGTCCACTTGGACACCCCACCCCTATATATATATATATATTATTTTATATATACTAGCATCATTTTTTCCTTTAAAACTTAAAAATAAATGATTTCATTTCATTTTATACATGTATGGATTCCTTAGGCAAGGTTTCTAGGTTTCCACCCCACAATCAAACAAAAGTTGTTGGACTTATGTCCACACTAGTTCATAGGTTGTTTTGGGCTCATTGGCTTTAAGCCCATTTCTGGGTCCAACCCAAACTAAGAAAAATCTCAGGTGTTACACTATCACCCCCTACAAAGAATTTCGTCCCTAAATTTAAAAACACACACTAGGTTCAGACTATATACCTGAAAATAATTCTTGGTACTTTTCCAAAATAGTCAATTCAAACTCTCAGGTTGCTTCTTCTGGGCTGTGATGCTGTCATTGCACCTTTACACACCGAATTGTCTTGTTAAGAAGTTATTGCACCTTCGTATCCAAGATACATAGAGGTTTAACCTCATACGTAGTATCCTCGCTGAGTTCCATATCCTGCCAGTCAATGACATGTGATGGGTCAGCGTGATACTATCGGAGCATAAAAATATGAAAAACATCATGCACTCCCACAAGCTGTGACGGTAACGCTAACCGATAATCCAGTTCTCCAATTCGTTCGAGTATTTCGAACGGTCCAATATAACGAGGTGATAATTTCTCTCTCTTCTTAAATCGCTTGATTCTGGGCCCAGGACTCATTTTCAAGAATAAGTGGTCACACACGTAAAACTCAAGTGGTCCCCTCCTATTATCCGCATAGCTCTTCTGTGTACTTTACACCGCTCGAATTCACTCCTTGATGAGTTGCACTTTCGCTAAAGTTTCTTAAATAATATCGGGTTCTATGATGCTCTTCTTGCTTTCCTCTGTCCAACACAAAGGTGTTCGACAAGATCTCCCATATAACGCTTTGTATGGTGCCATTCCGATGCTCGCATGGTAGCTATTCTTGTACACGAATTGGATGAAAGGTAACTGATCGCTCCAACTTCTTTGAAAGTCCATCGTGCATGCTCGAAGCATAACATCTAAGATTTATATCGTCCCTTTCGATTGGCCGTCGGTCTGAGGGTGATACGCCATGCTAAGTTAAAGCTTCATTCCTATGGAATTTTGAAATCCTTTCCAAAATTTAGACGTAAAGAGTGGATCTCGATCCGAAATAATCAACAACGGACACCATAGTCCCTCCCTACCGCTGCTATCTTCTTAAATCCACCGCTATCCCTTGTTCCGGTATAACGTGTCCTAAAAATAACACTTCCGCCAAATAGAAGTTGCATTTACTCTTTTTAGCATAGAACTAGTGCTCTCGGAGTGTCTGCAATGCTATCCTCAGGTGCTCCTCGTGCTCTTCCCGCCTCTTAGTGTAGATAAGGTTGTCGTCCATGAATACTACTATGAATTTATCTAGATACGACTAAACACTCTATTCATCAAGTCCATGAATGCCACAGGTGCGTTGGTTAGTCCGAATGGCATCACTAAAAATTTGAAGTGTCCGAAACGATTACTAAATGTAGTCTTCTCAATGTCCTCTCGAACCTTAGCTGGTGATATCTCGAACGTAATCTTTGAGAAATGCTTCGCTCCTCGTGCTCCTCTTTTGTTTAAAAGTCCATTTTATGTTGTGATGTGGTGAAAGTTAAGTCTACGGGGAATACATGAATTAGTGTGAATAATCACTCAATAACTGACCACCTTCATCTTGTTCACCTCTTACATAGTTTCTCTGTCTTGGGTAGTCAATCAAATGATGCTATCCTATGTAATAGGTGTCATACGAATGATAAGCTTATCTTTTCATCACACCTTTGTCGCTATCCCTGTTCTTAACTTAACACCATGTATCCTCCAAGCAAAATTTATCATCTTTATGATTCATCTTTGTTGCTACGTCCTCTGTTGATAAGGTAGGTTATTTTGGTGTAATACTCTATATCCTTCTGCTGGTTTCCATAATGAGATGAGTGAGGACTATAAACTTTATGTTTATCTCCTCAAGCAAAACACTCCGATTCTCACTAAGGAGAATAATAACTTCTTACTAACTATTAATATTATCCGATACGATGTAAATCAATCCACTCCTAGGATCTCATCACACCTCAACATCTTTAAAGGGATTAAACCAACTAATGGTTCATGTCGCACTAAATTACTAATTCTAAAGCGTTAATTGACTTCCGTTAGGAAGTCGATTAAAAAAAAATATGAACCCAAAGGGTTCCACACACAGATGCATATTAAGTTATATTAATGCAAATCTTGAGTCTTTGTAGTCGCGCCATGCATACATCATATCATCTTCCACCAGTGAGGCTCCTTCAATTTTTACTTTACATCATCTTCCACCATTCATTTTTATATCCAAGTCTTTTAGTTTTTTAACCTACCCCAAAATAAACTTAACTTGATAGAACTTTAAAAACGTAAGGACTCAAAACATACACGCCAAGTAAATCTGGAACTTGTGCTCTGATACAATTCTGTGACATCTCGAACCTCGGACCCGTGACTAAACTAGGCTCAACCTACCCAAGACCCGAGGTGTCACTAGATGTAACGCCCCAGAAAATTTGATTGTAGAAACCCATACTTGACTCGGATAGTCAAGAAAATGCCAAAATGTTATGTGTGCGTGTTTAAATTCATAAAATTTTTTCACATAAAGTATACTTGAAAGGATAGTTGCATAGTATTACATAACTATGGTTGAAATACATGTATGTATGAATAGTACCGTATGAACAGTACAAATGAATAGTACCATATGAATAGCGTTCTACAAGCAGTACTTCATAAATTATGGTATAGTAAGAGAATTTGACGAATAGTATTTTATGAACAATATCGTATATAGGAACAGTACCGTATATGTGAATAGTGTCATATACGTGACAGTATGATATGTATGCTTAGTACTAAATTGTACTCCATGAATTAGATTTACAAATAAAGTAAATCAAGTGATTTATGTCATGAGTGAATAGTATCGTATAAATGAACAATGTTGTATACGTAATCAGTATGCACATTTTATACTCAAGTTGTCATCACAGTAAAATATTTTATACGTGCTACAGTGTAGCCGCCGCTACAGTATCAGCTGTCGCTATAGTAGCCACAATTTGTACAGTAACCGTAATTTGTACAATAGCCGCAATTTGTACATTATATAATAGCCATAATTTGTACATATTTTCATCTCTCTCTCTCTAAACCCCTAACACCTATTTCCATTTTATACCTATTTAGTTACACTTTTATTATAAACAAGTTATGAAATTCAAAATCTATACCATTGGATTGGAGAAGCAAATCAGGTAGGTGGATATGTGGAACTTTCATCTATTATAACCAAAACTTATTTTAAATTTTGTTATGGAAATGTATGGAGATGAATTATTTTGTATTATTTACAAATTAAATATGCATTTTGTTAAATGTAAGCACTATTTATTTTTAAGTGCTGAAAATTAATTTAGATTGATAATACATCTAAAAAGGATTATGTAAACGATAATCAAATGAGGAGGAAAACGGAGACCCCCTTAGACCGTTGTTTTCGATTGAGGAAGCGATTAACTGTTGTTTCCAATTGAAGAAGCGGTTGTTACCCCATTTAATGCAAGATAAATTATTAAATGGTTAAAAAACAAATCATTTAATGGTATTTTATTTATAAGTTCATCAATTAATTCTTCTTGTGATTTTGATGAATCATGTTTACAATCTATTATTTTTGGGTTGATATTTGCCTTCCGAGTTTACTCACTCCTAAATCTCCCACAGGTTACGTTGAAGGTGAAAGACACTAGGATGTGCAGATTAAGAAGCAGATAGCTTGAGTTATTCAAACTGGTATAAATGTAGCTGATGAATTAACCTATTATTCTATCACTTGGGATAAGGTTTACTTTGTAAGAATTCTTATTGTTTTAACATTCTTGTGAGCTTAGATGTTGAGTTTTAAATTGTATAAATGATGTATTAAACTACTTTTATACGAAATTGTATAAATCTTGTATTTATTACTGTCGAATTTAGAAAAGTATGTTTTTGGACATGTTCAGCTTAAAATTAAGCAAGATCTATTTCTGCAAGAATTAAAGCTTTCAATTCTTTCTTTTCAAAATGATATTATATCATATATTTTGGATGGCTAGTTAGGAAGTAATTTCAGTTTAAAATTACTAATTTCTGGGTATTATTAAAAATATAAATTATTTTTCTAAAAATATATACATGTTTGTTAGTAAATTTCAGACCTAGTTTTGAGTATTTTATGATACGAATTTGCCTCAGGCTATTTCTGATGAAGTTATAGAACTATAAATCTAGTTTTCGTAATAGTTTAATTTGTAAAATTTTGATTTACGGTTAAGTAGATATTCCCATTTTACTCAACTATGTGCAATTAACATCGAAAATTATTTTCAAACATTTGATTTTTATCTTTCTTTGACTTGACCGACTTTGACGAGTCAAGGGTCGTAACCTAAACAGTGATTTTACTTGATCTTGACTTGGACTTAGTTGACTTGGTCCTGACCTTAAAGTAACCAATGTTGACTAAAGTGGACCATTAACTAAATATTTTTTTTAAATTTATTGTCTTTCAAAAGCAAAGTATATGAGTTTTATTTATTCTTTTAACCTACACTTTCATTACACTAATCACGCCTTGGTTTTCGGACTCGGTAAATTGGGTCAGATTTAGAGTACCGAAAATTGGGGTGCGATACTAAATATGCGGAAAGAAAATAACTTAAAAATCCTTACTTTTGAAAATAATCGAAAAACATCTTTTGTAAACAACGACAAGTGGTTATTTAGAAAACTCTTCTGAAATTCATTTTGATTTGGAAACAAGTAGACCAGTTTGAAAAGAACATGGAACTTAGTTTTCTTCAACAGTTTTCACAAAATATACAAGTGCAAAAATACTATTGAAAACATAAGCGTTCTTACATAAGTTTTGAAAACAGAAATAATTTTACATTAGTTTAGTAAATTTAGTGTTTCTAACTAGTTTTAAATCGGATTTTGTTGCTGTTTTATTCTTTGTAAACTAAACTCAGAGAACTTCAACTTTTTTCTTTTGGCCAAAGCCTACACTACACCAAAAAATGCCAAACAGCAATGTCTTTGAGTCGTTGCTACTGAAGTTAGCAAAAGCCGGAAGCCGTGCCAAAAACTGGCGTTGTTAAAATTTAGTAACGACTCAAGGCCATGGGGAAGTGAGTTAGCAACGGATATTTTTGCACGCCAAGAACCGTCCAAACCCACGGTTAGCAACAATTTATTCAACATAACCACGGTCCTTAGCTGTTGCATCTCTAGCAATAGGAACGGCTTGAAGCCATTGCAAAATTTGAGATTGCAATGGCTAGTATCCGTTGCAAAATTGAGCGTAATAACGGCGCGAAGCAGTTGCTAGTGTGCCTTCGGTCTTAAATTTGCAACTCCACCAGTCATGGCTTTGAGCTGTTGATATTTTTTTAATTTTTTTTTAAATAATTCTTTGTGATTTATTACCCACCTGCAGAAAACCAATAACAGATTCTAACAAAATCACAAACCAATTAATGGGTAAAAACTAATTCCTAGATCACAAAACAACAATAGTATAAAAGTACCATTTGCCAATATTTAAATGATGGTCTAGACTTAGAAAGCTCATGATTTATTATTATTAGTATAATGAACAATAGCTATACTATGAATCTTCAAGCAGTTCCAGAAAAAGAAACAAAATGAGATAATCAGTCACTAACCAAATGAGGATCAATTCAAAGATGGTCTCAAACTAAAATTCATCTTATGTTCCACATCTTGGCCAAAAAAATTGTCCATGGAACTACCAACTCATGCAGATTATGTTCTCATATTCCTTTATGCTTTAGTCTGTAATACCCTTTTAATTTAAATTACTAATGTTTAGGGGCAACCACTTTTGTTAAGGGCACCCTGACAGAGTTTTAGTAAGTTTGGGTTTAAACTAGTTATAAATATAAACTAAAACCCAAAACCCCTCCTATTTTGTGTTGATCGATTAGAAGAGAGAAGAGAGAGAGAAGGGGAAACGACTGGTAGAGAGAAGAGAAAGAACTCCTTGAAGAAGAGATTGCAACGATCGTGTTCGTGAGAGAGAGTGCAGGGATTCATCATCTTCTTCTTCTTCTTCTTCTTCCTTGGGATTCAACTTCTTTGGTGATTTGAGGCAAGTAGTAACTTGCACTTTTGGTGTAGATTTAGGTTTTCTATGATGTTGGTATGCTTCCTTAATGATTGAATGCATGAAAACCTAGTATATTTGTTGTCTCCATGCTAACTACAAGAATGAGTGCATGAAATCTATAAATGTAGGATGTGTGCATGTTTTTAATGGTTTGAATGCAAGGGAACTATGTATATATATTGTGTATATGATTCCCTAACACTTGTAGGAGATAAAACCAAGTTCCCGTGCAGTTCTTGAGAGGAATACACCCTGAATTTGCGAAAGAAACCCAGGGGTATTGATACCCAACCAGATGGTATCGATACCTGCCCATTAATAGTGGACAGATAAGGCTAGTATCGATACCCACCATGATGGGTATTGATACCAACGGTATCTACTAACAATCACAATAAGACCCAGGGTATCGATACCCACTCCGAAGGTATCGATACCTACTTATTAATGGTCGACAGACAGGTCTAGTATCGATACCCATCTTAAGGGGTATCGATACCAGAGGTATCTGTCACCTTTATGATGGTAGGTATCGATACCAATAGAAAGGGTATCGATACCAACTGACTGTCAACCCTAAAATATGTTATTTTGGAGTCCTTTTAAAAGTAGGCTTTTGGTTAAAGGATATCCTGATGTATGACATGTAGGATATGGTTTATTTGTGTATTTAAAAAGCACGAAATGCATAATTAAACCACTTGTTAACTGTTTTCATGGAGATGAATGCTTGTAGACACATGTAACATGGAAGAAACCTTCATAAGCTTGATGTGTGCTTAAACAACTTGTTTGGCTTGTGTGCAAACATAATTTAGGTCCTGTATAGGCCTGGTCCTCTCCAAGCGAGGTCTATGGAATCGCCAAGTGAGGTCTACGGAATCACTTGACACGTAAGTAATGCCGATAAGGTTACTAGTGTTCGGAGGATGGATTTCGAGGCGGTTCATCGAATTCATATGGCGCACGGCCAGTGTCTCGAGTGAACTACACGGACTGGTGAAACATGGGTAGTAACTAGAGATCACTACTTGTTGCGATAACTTAAACTTGATTGAAGATCATGAAACATAACAGCCACGAAATCTGTGAATCGTTTATCTTGTTACACTTTGCTTACTTTATCTCTTGACATATCTTGTATTTATATTAATACACTTACCCTTGTGAAACATATGGGTAACCCGAATCTAAGCCAAGGGAACTAGTGAGCTTGCCAGCTAGGTTTTGACGTAGCACTATTAATCTTTTTAGGTCCAGGCTATCAGGCGAATCCACAGCAGCAGTGGTGCTCGTAAGGCAAGAATAAGTCTTCAAAGTTCCTAGATTTCTGCAAAGACATTAGCCATTCTTTTAAATAAGTTTAGTTGAGTTTTGACATATGTTTAGTCCTTTATTGTTTGAGAATATTCATTCATTCGTTTGTTCATATGATAATTTATCTTTGAGTTAATAAAGTTTATTTCAGCTTTATTTTACTTGCGTATTGATTGTGAGTGCAAGCTTCTTGTTAGCTTGGTGTAACGCATAAACCATAGAGCTACGGGTTGTTAATGGTTCCGCCGGAATGCCTAGTTCTTATTGAGTAAGAGTTGTAGACCTGAAATGTGAGGGCGGGGCATTACAGTTGGTATCAGAGACTTTGGTTCAAAGTCTTAGAGGGAGTAAAATGAGTTAGGATGTTGTTTATGACACGTTAGGCACAAAACCTAAGGGTGCACTTGAACGAATTGCTTTGCTTGTTGTTTGCTTGTTGTTTGGCTTGAATAGCGATAGACTTAGTTCCATTTTTATCCTTTTTTTCTTGTATCTCAGAATTATGTTTGGGAGGCGAGGAAGTGGTAGAGGTGGTCGGCGTGGAGGTAGGGGTCCTCGGGAGACCAACGATGATATTCCTATTGATGAGGTGAATGCGCCGCAACATGAGGTTCCTCCACCACCACAACAGCGAGATATAGGGCAAGGATCAAGTCAGAATCAGGCAAGAGGTGTCAATCCTCAGTTGCCGGAGTGGACGATGTTGCGTCAGTTAATCACAGAGTCAGTAGTAGCAATTGTCGCTGCCAGGCTGGATGCTAGATTTGGTGCTAGGGGTCTAGTGGCACCAGCTCCAGTTCAAGTGCCACAACCACCAGTAGTACGGGCAGGAGCGCCCATATGGCTAGAGTTACATAAGCACTTTCTGAGTTTGAAGCCACGAACCTTTTGGGGTTCTACAGATCCATTAGTGGCTCATCAGTAGATTAAGGAGTTGGAGAAGACGTTTCGGACTTTTGAGTGTCCAGAGGAGTATGAGCAGAGGTTTGCAGTTTTTCAGCTTGTTAATGACGCTTTGAATTGGTGGGAGTCTCGTTCCCAGGATCTGGATACTACCACCCTAACTTGGTAGCAGTTTTAAGTGATTTTCCTTGACAAATATTTTCCTCAAAGTGAACGAATGGTGATGGAGAAGAATTTCCAAGAGTTAAGACCGAAAGACGACTAGATAGTGGTCGAATATAATAGGGAGTTCTCCAGACTAGCTTTGTATGCACCAGGTCTTATTCCGACTAAGCAGAGTAAGATACAGAAGTTTCTAAGGGGATTGAACTGACAGATCTCTAGGCATATCATTGGGCAGCCAAGTTTTGATACATTTGCCAAGGTTGTGGAGTGTGCACGACTCCATGATCAGGAAATTCAAGAGGCACGCCAGAAGAGGAGTGAAAAAGCTGAGATTAGGTTAGCTGATAAACGTGATCAGAAGAACGGTCAAAGACAGCAAGGGAGAACTATGACAACCGGAGTAATTGGAAGAGACAGAAAACTAAAGAGGAGAACACCAGAGCGGTAGTTCCGGCACAGCCCGAAGCACTAAGAATTGAAGGGGGCAATAAACCACCGATTAGAGGTCCTTGTTATGCTTTTGGAGAGGTAGGCCACAGGGCAGCGGATTGCCCGCAATGCAATAGGGCAAAAGGGGCTAGGCAGAATTAACAGCCGAGGCAGAACAGGCAGGGTCAAGCTCAACCACAACCAGCGTTTAACCAGGAAAGACAACAATATGGACAGCCTCAGGGTAGAGCCTATGCTGTAGTTCCTAGGGATGTGAGAGCGCTAGAGGGAATGGTGGAATGCACGTTTTCAATTCATACTCAGCCTGGCCGAATCCTTTTTGATTTTGGAGCTTCTCATTCTTTTATATCACGTATATTCTTGGACACCTATGGGGAGGACAGTACCAGTAAAACTAGTTTGCAAGGGTTGTGTTTTTAGTTTGGGAAAACTAGACTTCGCCTCAGATCTTTTTGTGCTTGGTCTAGAAGGATTTGATGTGATACTAGGCATAGATTGGCTTGCTGCATACCATGCAAAGTTAGATTGTTATGCGAAAACGGTAACATTTTCCATATCAGAGGAAACGACATACGTGCTGTCGTTGTCGCAAGGATGTGGTCTTGATAGGACACACATGTGCTTTGTGGATATGATGGAGCATCCGGTTGAAGGTAGAGGGCTCAAATTGATTCTTTTGGGTCGCGAATACCATGATGTATTTGGCAAGGTCCCAGGGTTACCACCTCACAGAGAGATAGATTTCTGTTTGGAGCTAGTTCCGGTACAAAACCGATTGCTAAGACACCTTATCGGATGGATCCAATAGAGATGAAAGAATTAAAGAAACAAATTGACCAGCTTTTGGCTCAGGGTTTCATACGTCATAGTTCGTCGCCTTAGGGTGCAACAAATTTTTTTTTTTAAAAGAAAGATGGGTCCATGAGACTATGTATAGACTACCGGGAACTAAAAAGGTTACTGTAAGGAATAAGTATCCTTTGCCTAGGATAGATGATCTGTTTGATCAACTTAAGGGAGTACAATGGTTCTCTAAGATAGACTTAAGGTCAGGTTATCACCAACTTAGAGTCCGAGAATAGGACATTCCCAAGACAGCATTTCTGACAAGATATAGGTCTTACGAGTTCTTGGCAATGCTATTTGGGCTTACCAATGCACTAGCAGTGTTTATGGATCTAATGAATCGGGTTTTCAGAGACTTCTTAGATCAGTTAGTGATTGTCTTCATTGATGACATTCTAATTTACTCCAAAACACGAGAAGACCACGAGATTCATTTACGTAGAGTGCTTTAGACTCTACGAGAGCACCAGTTGTATGCTAAATTTAAGAAATGCGCATTTTGGCAACAAAAGGTGAAGTTCTTAGGACACGTAGTGTCGGGAGCGGGAGTGACAGTGGATCCCTCCAAGGTTCAGGCTGTACTGGAGTAGAGCCAACCCACTACGGTGTCAGAGGTTCGAAGTTTCCTAGGTTTGGCTGGGTACTATAAGCGGTTTATTGAAGGATTTTCGAGAATAGTAGGCCCTTTGACTAATCTCACTAAAAATGACGTTCTATTCAAGTGGGATGACAAGTGTGAGCAAGTGTTTCAAGAGCTAAAGGCAAAGTTGACAATAGCTCCGGATTTGATCATACCAAAAAGTGGAACCGAACTTACGGTGTTTACCATGCATTGCATCAAAGACTGGAATGTGTTTTGATGCAGAACAACCGAGTGGTTGCTTATGCTTCGAGACAGTTGAGGATATATAAGCACAACTATCCGACTCATGACCTTGAGTTAGCAGCTGTAGTATTTGCACTCAAGATTTGGAGACACTACTTGATAGGTGAAAGGTTTAAGCTCTTTTTGGATCATAAGAGTCTCAAATACTTGTTTTCACAAAAGGAACTAAATATGAGGCAGTGTAGATGGTTGGAACTACTGAAGGATTATGACTTTCAGTTGCAATATTATCTGGGAAAGGCCAACGTGGTGGTAGATGCTGTACATAAGCAGCCTAGGGGCATAGTGGCGACTATGATGGTCCAGCAGTGGTGACTATTAAAGACAGCTTCGGAGTATGAGTTCGATTTGGCAACCCGCAAGCAAAGAACTGTTGTTGGGTAGTGTAGTCATTCGACTTACTCTAATAAGCCAAATCATCAGTGAGCAAGGAAACGATTAATGGTGCTGTCACAATGTTGCAGGTATTTAACAAGAAAAAATCACGGACATGACTGTAGGGGATGATGGTGGCTTGAGGTTCGAGGGATGCTTGTGTGTTCCAGAGAAATTGGAGCTAAGGAAGAACATCTTGAATGATGCACATCGTAGTAAGTACACTATACATCCTGGAGAGAACAAGATGTATCGGGATCTCAAACGACAGTTCTAGTGGACAGGAATGAAGCGTAGCATAGCAGAGTTCGTTCGTACATGTTTTACTTGTCAGCAAGTAAAGGCAGAGCATCGAAAACCAGCGGGAACTTTGCAGTCCTTAGATATACCCGAGTGGAAGTGCAAGAATATATCTATGGATTATCCAAGACTAGGAAGGGAAATGACTCCAATTGGCTGATCGTAGACAGACTAACCAAGTGCGCACACTTCGTGCCAGTCAAAAAGACATACACCACAGAGCAGTTAGCCACATTGTATATGAATGAGATAGTTCGATATTACGGAGTTCCGATTTCAGTAGTATCGGATCGGGACACTTTGTTCACCTCAAAGTATGGGAGAGCTTTTCAAGAAGCTATGGGAACGCAGCTTGACTTTAGCATGGCTTTTCATCCATAAACGGATGGCCAAACAGAGAGAGTTAACCAAGATCAGAAACTGTATAATAGACTACAGAGAAGATAGCTCTACGTCGATCAGAGGCGTAGGGAACTTGAATTTGAGGTAGGTGATCAAGTGCTACTGAAGGTATCATCGATAAAGGGTATTCTTCGGTTCGGCAAAAAAGGAAAGTTATCGCCGCGGTTCGTTGGGCCTTTTCCTATCCTAGAGAAAGTAGGGAAAGTGGCATACCGATTAGCTTTACCAAATCAGCTAGTAGGAGTTCATGATGTCTTCCATGTGTCTATACTTCGGAAGCATCTCAGAGATGAGGATCTCCCAGCAGTAGTTGATTTCCACGAATTAGAGTTGCAACCAGGAACAACCTATATAGAGAAGCCTTATAGGATTCATGACTACAAGGAGCAGAAGCTTAGGTCAAGATCAATACCTTGGGTGAAGGTGCAGTGGCATCATCACGATGAGCGTGAAGCCATGTGAGAGAGAGAAGAGGATATGCGCGCGAGTTACACAGACCTTTTTGAAGAGGTATGTGCGATTTTGAGGACAAAATCTTCTTTTAGGGTGGTAGATTGTAATACCCTTTTAATTTAAATTACTAAAGTTTAGGGGCAGCCACTTTTGTTAAGGGCATCCTGACAGAGTTTTAGTAAGTTTGGGTTTAAACTAGTTATCACTATAAACTAAAACCCAAAACCCCTCCTGTTTTGTGTTGATCGACCAGAAGAGAGAAGAGAGGGAGAAGGGGAAACGGCTGGTAGAGAGAAGAGAAAGAACTCCTTGAAGAAGAGATTGTTGCGATCGTGTTCGTGAGAGAGAGTGCATGGATTCATCATCATCTTCTTCTTCTTCTTCTTCCTTGGGAATCAACTTCTTTGGTGATTTAAGGCAAGTAGTAACTTGCTCTTTTGGTGTAGATTTAGGTTTTCTATTATGTTGGTATGCTTCCTTAATGATTGAATGCATGAAAACTTAGTATATATGTTGTGTGCATACTAACTACAAGAATGAATGTATGAAATCCATAAACGTAGGATGTTAGCATGTCTGTAAGGGTTTGAATGCAAGAAAACTATGTATATATATTGTGTATATGATTCCCTAACACTTATAGGAGAGAATACCAAGTTCCCATGGAGTTCTTGAGAGGAATAAACCCTGAATTCGCGAAGGAAACCCAGGGGGTATTGATACCCAACCAGAGGGTATCGATACCTGCCCATTAATAGTGGACAGATAGGGCTAGTATCTATACCCACCATGATGGTATCAACACTAGCGGTAGCAGCTAACAATCGCGATAAAACCAAGGGTATCGATACCCACTCCGAGGGTATCGATACCTACTTATTAATGGTCGACAGGCAGGTCTAGTATCGATACCCATCCTTAGGGGTATCGATACAAGAGGTATCTGTCACCTTTATGATGGTTGGTATCGATACCAATATAAATGGTATCGATACCAACTGACTGTCAACCCTAAAATAGGTTATTTTGGAGTCCTTTTGAAAGTAGGCTTTTGGTTAATGGATATCATGATGTATAACATGTAGGATATGGATTATTTATGTATTTAAAAAGCATAGAATGCATAATTAAACGACTTATTAACTGTTTTCATGGAGATGAATGCTTATAGACGCATGTAACATGGAAGAAACCTTCATGAGCTGGATGTGTGCTTAAACAACTTGTTTGGCTTGTGTGCAAATATAGTTTAGGTCGTGTATACGCCTGGTCCTCTCCAAGCGAGGTATACGAAATCGCCAAGTGAGGTCTATAGAATCACTTGACACGCACTACAAAAATAACAGGCTTTTGCTACGGGTTTTTTGTGACGGCCTGAAAAAACCATAGCAAATGGGGGGTCATTTGCTACGGATTACAGAAACCGTAGCTAAAACAGAGGTTTTGCTACGCCCTGATCATTCTATTGCTATGACTTAACGTGTAGCAAATAAAGTTACTAGATTTATACTTTTCTGAAGGATGGAGAAGTCTTTTGTGTCGACTTTAATTCCGTAGCAGATAACACTCAAGTGCTACGGTTTTGAAAGTCTAAAATCCTTACGATTATTAGTTGGAATAAACGTATGTCAATGTGACTAAGGTTAAGGATTACACAATCACCAAATAAAAATAATGTTGGTGATAAAGATGGAAACAAATCTCTAGTCAAGAGTATTGACTTATTCGATTCATTAATATGCGGAAACAAGAATCGAATATTTCAATCTCTTAATAAATATAAAGACATGCACAAGAGATTTTGTTTACGAGGAAACCCAAACTGGGAAAAACCCC
>MVGT01000175.1:2848-39886 GCA_002174775.1 Macleaya cordata
TAATACTTCCTTTCCTTCACTGCCACAGAGAAATACCTATCCAAGAACAAATTCTGGAACTCGTCCCAAGTGATTGGACCCATTCCTTCCGAAGTGCTTTTCCACCAGTCCCATGCATCATCAACTAGCATATAAGTGGCCATCCTAACTTTCAGCTCATCAGTGCATCTAAGTAAGTCGAATATCTTCTCGATGTCCTTAAGCCACTTTTCGGCCCTTGCTGGATCCGGTGTTCCATCATAAGAAGGGGGTCCCCAACTCTTAAAGTCCTTCAGAATTGCATTATCATCATGTGGCCCAGGGTTCCCAACCATAGGTGGAGCAGGCTGGGGAGAGGGTGGTGGTGGTGGGGGTACCACTCCTTGTGGAGCTTCTTGGTTCGCTCTAACCTCTTGTCTCAACTGGGCCACTTTGGTAACTAACAAGTTGACCGTTTGTAGAAGGCCGACTAATCCAGGTTCGGCGAGTTGCGGTTGTGGTTGTGGCGGGGGATCAGGTGCATGAGGCGGTGATGGCGGTGGTGGAGGTGGCGGTTGTCGTCTAGGTCACCCCCTCGGCATCGTTTACTGCCAAAACTTGTAAAACCATAAAATAACATAAACTGATTGAAAGCATTTAAGTCCACAAAATATCAAAATACAGTAGTAAGGTTTTTATATTTTGGTGACTTTTAGTTCCTTAAAGCTTTTAGCTTTTAAAATATTTTCCTACTCTTGGTGGCTATTATCTTGTTATTGGGTCAACTCAGAGCTAACAATGCTTGATGCCACCTGTAACGCCCCGTACCCCAAGATAAGGGACATTACCATCAGTCTACAATGAGACTTAAATCCGGAAGAGTCTCCCCTATAAACTGGACCGATACGCCCCAAGACCTCGAAGGGGCCTACATATCTTAAAGCCAACTTCCCACGTAGTCCAAACCGTCGAATGCCTTTCCTAGGGGATACCTTCAAAAACACATAATCCCCTACACTGAAGGCAAGAGGTCGTCTGCGACGATCTGCATAACTCTTTTGTCGACTTTGTGCTTTGAGCATTATTTCTTTCACTAACTTCATTCTTTCTGTGGTTTCCTGTATCACCTCAGGACCCAACACAACTTTTTCACTAACATCCGACCAGCAAATAGGAGATCTGCAAGGTCTACCATATAAGGCCTCAAAAGGGGCCATGCCAATACTTGCTTGGTAGCTGTTATTATAAGCAAACTCCGCTAGGTATAAGTGTTTCTGCCAGTTGCCTCCAAAATCTAACACACAAGTCTGTAACATGTCCTCAAGAATCTATATTGTCCGCTCTGATGGTCCATCCTTTTGTGGGTGGTTGGAAGTGCTAAAGTGTAGTTTTGAACCCAATGTCATAAGTAATTTCTCCCACAACCTAGATGTAAATCGAGGGTCTCGATCTGAAATAATGGACACTGGTATTCCATGAAATTTGACGATCTCCTTAATGTACAGCCCACTAAGCTTCTCTAAGGTGTAAGTCATGGAAACTGGGAGAAAATAAGCAGACTTCGTCAGCCTATCAACAATCACCCAAACGGCATCATGACCTTCTCTGCTCTTCGGTAGGTCGGTCACGAAATCCAAAGTTATGTGTTCCCACTTCCACTCGGGTACCTCAAGCGATTGGAGTTCACTCGCTTGTTTTCGGTGTTCCGCCTTGATTTGCTGACAGGTGAGGCATCTACTCACATATAAGGCAATGCCATTTTTCATCCCCGGCCACCAAAGTTTTCTACGTAAGTCCCTATACATCTTGGTGCTACCCGGGTGAATTGTATATGGAGTCTTATATGCCTCATCGAGGATGGTCTTTCTCAAATTGTTATCAGAAGGAACCCAAATCCTGTTTCTAAATCTCAAGCTTTCATCCTCATGCTGTCTCCAATCTTCAAATTTTGGATTTTCAGCCTTCTTCCTATACCCTTCGAAATCTTTATCCCTACCTTGTACTACTGTAATGTCAGGATACAAGGAAGGATGCATTCTCCCGTAAGTGGCATAAACACCACACCACTCTTCTGGAGGTTCAATGAGGTAATTGAGTTAATAGTCAGCTGCTGATGCCAACATACCCCATTCCTTCACCATCATATGAGCTAGGAGGATTTCTTTCTTTCGACTCAAGGCATCAGTGACTACATTTGCTTTTCTCGGATGGTAGTGCAATTCGAAATCGTAGTCCTTAAGGAATTCGGTCCATCTATGCTGCCTCATATTCAGATCCTTCTGTGAGAATAGATATTTAAGGCTTTTATGATCTGAATACAACTCCTACTTTATCTTCTCTCACTATATATATTTTGACAGGAAACAACAAATGTAACTATATATCATATCACAATTATATCCATGTTGAATGAAAGATTGAATGTCGTAGTTATTTGCAGGTTCCTCCTGGTCCTACGTCGTTGGGATTTCAGTTGAGTTGAAAAAAACAAAAATGGGTGGCAATTTTGTGCATACCTCTAATTTCTTTTGCTTCCGCTGTGTATATTTCGTATGCAATGTGTTTATTAGGTGACAAAAGGTCCAGTTTACAGGGGAGACTGCCGAATTTGAGTCTCGTTGTAGACTGATGGTAATGTCCCTTATTTTGGGATACGGGGCGTTACAATATGAAACCTATATATGCTACCACCTACATTCATGAGAGTTAATCAATATTAATACATGAAATATGGAAAGTTAAGAATTAATAGTATATTAAAAAAATCTTTATGTTTGTTTAGTAATTAGAAGTTTTATACGTTTTAGCTAATTAGGTATTTAAATTTTTACTTATTAATAATCAACTTTGTGATAGTAATTAGCATAGAGAATTAAATCTTAATAAGGTATTAATGTATTTAATTTTTTTATTAATTAATAGTCAACTTTGTGAGATTAATTAGCATAGAGAACTATATCTTAATAAGGTAATTACTATTAGTAACGAGTATAATTATTAGTATGCTTAATTTCTTATTTGACAAAATTAATTAATATAAAGAGAAAACTTGAAATTTGAGAATGGCATGGAGGTCTTTCTATGAGTGGCACTCTGAGAATAGATAATGCCACGTGGGTTGCAGAAGCGCCACGTCAGATGCTTAGCTATAGTAATATAATATAGATGGGAGCGAGCCCAAAATAATTGAGTAAAAGGACTAGTCCCCTCATTTTTTTCGATTATGCCCCTGTATACCCCCTTCCCATAGGTTAGTACCCAAAACCACACCGGTATCACCTGACCCACCCTATTATCTTCTCTTCTCTTTCTCTTTATACCTCCTCCATTTCAACACCAGAAACGTACACCTCCACCGTCTAAACCAGATATCTCATATGCCAATTATTCCATCTCATAATACTATTCTTTACGCAATAGATTGTTGCACATGGAATCATATGCAACTTTTTTTTTGCTCAGCAAGAAATAAGATTATAATAAACTTAAAGTAGAGTTCGTAGCTACATTCAGGGCTGTCTCTAAGCTTCAGGGACCCAAGGCGAACATGTAAAATTAGGGCCCTATATATTAACTATCCGACGACTTATCATTTTGGCTATGTTCCAACTAGAGAGAAAAAGAAATGAAAGGTTGGAGTTTTTATTGGGTTATTAGGGAGAGATAGAAAATAAGTAGAAGTTTAGGGTTATAGTTTTTACTTTTCTTGCAAGAGTACTACTCTTTTACAGTTGAAGATGAGAAATAGTAGAAATACAGTATGCACTAGCAAAGAAGAAAAATATCCAATTTTTTAGCAAGTCATATATTTCATGAAATTTTGTCTTAAAAGTATTTTGTTAGAGGTAGTTTTAGACTTGAAAGTTTTAACAAGGAAAATTTCTACTGCCACTCCAACTCTCCTTTTCTAACACCAATTTAATGCGTACACCCCGCTTATATTAGACTATGGACCCACATTAAGATGATTTAAAAGATTGATTAGTGAAAATGGTCTCCTCACTACGTAAATCATGTTTACAAATATCATATCATTTAATATTTCTAATTCAATTAAAAGTTGGTTGAATACTTTAAAAATTAAAAAAATAACAAAACCCCTTATCATCACCGTGTGGATTTATAGGATAGTGTAAATGTGAAACCCCGTTAATAAAAAAATAATAATAATAAAATAAAAGCAAGCAAACCTAGAAAAAAAAGAAAGGGATTTTTAGCTAGGTTTGGGGGACACGGGCTGGCCTGACCCTCGGCTCAGCCCATGACCCAAAATCAAAACCGCCACCACTCCTCTCCCCCAATCAGCTGCCCTGCTGATCAAAAAAAAAAGAGAAAAGTAAGAAAAGAAGAAGAGAGAGGGGGACTCGACAGAGAGAAGGAGAAACTAAGAGAGAGAGGTGCGTGAAAGAGAGAGAGAAGTGCGAGAGAAGGAGAGACTGAGAGAGAGAGGTGCGTGAGAGAGAGAGAAGGAGAGACTGAGAGAAAGAGGTGCGTGAGAGAGAGGGACTAAGTGAGAGAGAGAGGGGAAGGAGGGCAGCAGCTGCTGCCGGAGAAGAAGAGAGGAGCAGCAGCAGCTGCCGTTTCAGCTGCTGCAGGGGAAAGAAGAGAAAAAAAAAATTTACAGCAGCAACAGAAAACGCAGAGGAGGAAGAAGAAGGAAGAAGGAGAAGAAAGAAGGAGAAGAAGGAAAGAAAAGAAGGGGAAATCAGCTCTATTCTTCTCCCTCAACCTCTAAACTCTTTGGGTAAGATTTCTAACCCATTTAACCTTCAAATTTCAGCTGATTTTCTGGGTAAATAACCTAGGGTTTTTTATTCCACATGCTTGTTAGTGTAGATCTTGGTGATTTGGAGCTCAATGGTGGAAGAGGTGATGAGATGGGCTAATTTTTTCATGTTAAGGTGAGAAATCAGACCTCATGTGCCCTAGAGTTTTGTTCTTGTGATGATGTAAATTGGGGTTTTTAGAGAAAAACAAAATTTTAATATGAATTAGAAGTTTTAGGTGGATGGGTTGAAGATTTGATATGAGTTTATGGTTTTTATGATCATAATTACTCCATTTTTTATGTATGCAAGTGAAGACTTGAAAATGATGAGGTTATGGTGATTAATCCTAGTAAAGTTGTGGATGATGATAGAAAAAAAAAGTTGATGTTCAAGGTAAATAAATTAGATGGTGAAACCTATATTATTGGGGATTCATAAATTATGATAAATCATGATTTTAATTGATGAGAAGCCATTAACAACTTGATGAGCTGATTTTTCTCTAGTTTCATATTATAATGAGGTTTGATAAACTCTTGAACTTAAAAGAGACCCGATGAACCGTTTTAGGCATTTTAAGGTAAAGATGACTTTATCTATCTTTAGTTTTTAGGGATTTTTTGACTTTAGTCCCCTTTCGATGTTTCAATTAGGGGTTAGTCCCTTTTTACACAGAAATTAGACGTTGATCCCTTTTCTGTCAAGAATCAGATAAGTGGTGCTCATGTGTCAAACACGTGTGTCAATTTGACATTATTATCCCTCACGTGTATAACACATGACTTACTTAAGTGGGTACCTATTTTTTTACCATAATACCCCTCCTATCATTAATTAGTCTGAAGTGGGTTCCGCCGGAGGCCACCTAAAAGCTTAATGTTTAAAATGAAAATCAGATGAATCTTGAGATTCAACACGCAGCCATCGAGGTCGATGATCAAAGAATTCTCGATGTCCGTTCGCCAAAATAGCACCTCTTCTAGTCATTTGATCAACAACGAAGTTGGTCTCACAAAAAACATGGGAAAAGCTCAACTCAGAGATGAAGTTCGAGGTAGACTACCATCTTGATCTAAAGAACCATGGTACCTTGTTCTTCACCAAACAGTTAATAGCAGAGTTCGAATCTGAAACAATCTATACCACTTTTTTCTCTCACTATTAGTCATCTTTAATTTTTTCTGTAATCATTGATTGATCAATTTATGCGTAACCAACGATGATGAACAGTGACGACGACATTGGGTTCAGACATGGATTTCAGCTAGATCTACTCAATTTCAACTAGGAAATTCTTGATCTGAACTTGGATTCTTGATCCCAACGACCTGATCTACGTATTAGTAATAAATTTCAATGTAATCTCGTTGTTCTGATGTTCTTCGCCACCTAAGGCAGTCTCTATAGCAAAGTTAGTTAGGTTTCTACGATCCTACCGACGATGATAGTTTTCTCAGATTTTCTGACAACTTTGACACTTGAAAGTTTTTCCGGCGAACAAATGGAGGACTTGTCCTATTAGTTAGATTTTTTATTTTTTTGTATCAATCAATTTTCAACAAGAGTCAATGGTGTTTGGTTAAGGTTAACAGGAGTTAAGTGATGACGGTGGAGTGGTTGTGGTGACGGTGGAAAGATGATGGTCACAATGGGGTGGTGAAGAGAAATGGGTTTAGAGAGAGAAAGGGTTGTGGTGATGGTGGTGGACAGTGGTGGGAATCAGAAAATAATAATAATAATATTAATAATCTAAATTTTTTTTTGGTGGCCGGCCTCCGGTGGAGCTGTGGTGTTCGACAGAACCACTTACGACCAATTAATGAATGACAGGAGGGGTATTGTGGGTAAAAATATAGGTACCACTTAAGTGACTCACGTGTAATACTCGTGAGGGGTAATAATGTCAAATTACCACATGTGTTTGACACATGTGCAACACTTAACGGATTCTTGACAGAAAAGGGATCAAGGTCTAATTTCTGTGTAAAAAGGGGACTAACCCCTAATTGAAACATTGAAGGGGGACTAAAGTCAAAAAATTCCTAGTTTTTAATGATGGTTCCTTGAGCTTGTTACTATAATGAGTAAAGAGTTTGGAACTGTTCATGTTTTAGAATTGATTTGTGCTTACAGTTAGAGTGTAAAAGTACCTTGTTTGGAGTCATATTGGAATGGCGGAGGGTGACTAAATGGCTTTAGTACTGTTTTCATATCTTTACTTGAAAAGGGTAGAGTTGATAATGGGAAATGTAAAATAGATCTTGTGTGATATTTTTGGATGATGAATTCGAGGGCCTAGATGAGCTTTGTGGACTGTTTTGAGTATTTGTGCTACTAATGACTGTACAAGGTGGATCTCATCTCTTTTGGAGTTGATGGATGATGGGAAACACAAGGAAATTCAAATATACTAGTTAGCGATGAACCTGAAGTTCATGAAGGAATTTATAAACTAGTTTTGCACATTTTGGACTGACTTTGTTAATTCTAAGTAACGAATTAGTTAAATGGTATAAGTATCTTGTTGAGCTTGAATTAAAATGATGATAGATTAAATGCTTACAATGGGTGCTTATAGCTCTTGCTTTTGAAATTATTTGTATGATGTTAATGAATTGATTGGACTCGAGTTGTATAAGAAACATTTGAGGTTATAGATGTAGGAGTGTTGGAGATTCAATTGTAAATCAACTTGACTATGTTAGACCACGAATCTAGGTGATTGTGGATGAAACTATCGTACTAGAAAACCTTGAGGATAAATCTAAGTCTAAGATGGTCCGGTTTACCTATTTTTGGATTGTTTAAGGATTACTAGTATATTGGAGGATTATTGTAAAGTTAACTTAATCGATGCTTTACGTGACATATAGCATTGACTTGCCTTTTGATAGAAAATGGATGATTAGGGACTCTTGAAGTAGGAGTAGTTCGAATTCTACTAACTTGTGAGGGTTAGAGATGTATTCAAGTCATTGGTGTTTCTTAATTTTAATTTTATTGTTCCTCTTCTATTTATTCGACTTGTTGGTTCTAAGTAGTAGAACCTTATTTTCGTCTCCTTTATTTTTCTTCTCTAGCTGGTGAGCTGGGTGTTGCTGACTCTCTAGGGGAGGAAGATCAGTTTCTGTACCGCTAGAGGTAGGTGGTCAATTCATCTTGATAGTACCCAACCATTTTAAATGCATGTTTCGAACTAATATGTATGTACTTTTTTGTATGCAAGGCATGGCATGAAATTTATGGATAACAACAAACTTATGATAGGAAGAAAGCATTGAGAAACTGATTTTAATATAGAAAATGCATGCTTGATTATATATCATGTTTATGAAATATTTCTCATGGATTGTGAACAAATGTGACTTCAATCTTACAATCATGATTTATGTGGATGAAATGATGGTCACGTTTGGAAAACCATGTTTTACATATGTGGAGGAAATGGTGTTTGATATATTGAAAACCTTTGGAAGGTACTAGAATCTGTTTTATCGAGTGTTTTCTCGATGTGAAACCCAACTTTAAAAAGGTGACAAAAAAAAGGAATTTCTTTCTGTGATCGCCTAAACGCGGTAGTGGCGTCTCACTACCGGACTTGATAGGGTCCACGACGACACTGAGAATCGTATATGCATTAGGTGGACTGGTGCCTGTATTACTTCCTCTCGGATTCTCGCCCGAGTGATCTGTGTAGGTTGGCCACCAGGGTTCCTCACCCTTATGAGGGTGGGTGAGTTGGTTTGCCATGGTCCCGCACCCTATGGGTGAGCGAGTTGGCTTGCCAGGGATCCTCACCCTTACGAAGGTGGGTGAGTTGGCTTGCCATAGTCCCTCATCATTAGGACCAGTTACACTTCTTGTATGTAGATTTCAAAAGAAATGAATTTTCAAAATGGGGATTTCGACAAAAAAGGACTTTGGTTTTTAAAAAGGGTTTTTTCCAAAATAGTTTTCGAACTTTAACTTAAAAGACACACAACCTATATATCTATATATACTACTATATATTATCACTAAGGTAAGCTTGTGAAAGGTTGAGGACTTTCTACAAGGATGGTGGATCATGCTTATCCGGATGTGGTACACCATCTGAGACGTTTCTAGGAGTTCTTGTCTTTTAGGCGGTATTGGACGTCAGGGAGATAGGTGCTTCTAGGGAAGTCTGGGAAGTCACGATTATTTCCTGGTAAACCATGTTTGTTGGTGGTGTTGAGTAACTAGTTTAGCTGAGGATCGCATGCCTGCCCGATGGGTGTTAGACGCAAGGAAAGGTTATCGGGGAACCTTCTCTGGATTAGTTGGGGGCCCTTGTCTAGTCTGCAGTCGTCGAATTATGCGCACTTGGTATTTGATCTTAAAGTAATTCTAACCTGGGTAACTCGGTCGTGTTCCTTGGCTATGCTAGCAGAAATACACTACTATTATTTGTATATGTGTATGAAGGATTTTCTTTGATGTTTCAATCAACTATATGTTATGCATTGCTTTATAAATATTCCTGAATTGTTTATCGGATTAATCGCTGCATGTGATGGTATTAGGATGGTTGATCTACCTACTGATCTTCTCACCCAATTATTCTCGTGGTTTTACAGTTGACGTTTGAGGATCGAGTTAGGATCCTTAGTGGCACTGTGACGTGGTTTACTGGGCGAAGGATTCCTTATTTTGTGGTGGATGTAGGTCTCCCTCTCTTCGGTCACAGTGGATGACTTATTACCTATGTTTCTTTTACTTTGAGACTTATATTTTATGGCTTGGTTGTGAGCCTTATGTTACTTTTGTTTATATGAATGTGACTTTTACTTTATCTTTTTCTCGCTTTATATTTTAATAGGAAATAACAAACATAACTATATATTATATCACAAATATATCCATGTTAAGTGAAAGATTGAGTGTCATAGTTATACTGCAGGTGACTTAGAGGATGGGATAATTTTAGACAACGTTGTCTTGACAGGTCCCTCCTGGTCCTACATTGTTGGGATTCCAGTTGAGAAAAAAATGGGTGGCAATTTTTGTGCATGCTTTTAGTTTATTTTGCTTCCGCTGTGTATATTATTATATGCACTGTGCATTTCAGGTGGCAAAAGGTCCAGTTTACAGGGGAGACTCTGCCAGATTTGAGTCTCGTTGTAGACTGATGCTAATGTCCTTTGTTTTGGGGTACAGGGCATTACAGATGGTATCAGAGCATTGTTAGCTCTGAGTAGATCAAATAACAAGATAAAAGCCACCAAGAGTAGGAAAATATTTTAAAAGCTAAAAACTTTATGGAACTAAAAGTCACCAAAATATAAAAACCTTATTACTGTGCCTTGATATTTTTGTTGACTTAAATGCTTTCAATTGGTTTATGTCATTTAATGGTTTTACAAGTTTTGGTGGAATATGAAGCTAAATTTGTTACTTATGTGACTTTTGGCAGTGAACGATGCCGAGGGAGCGGCCTAGACGACAACCGCCACATCCACCACCGCCATCACCGCCTCATGCACCTATTCCCCGCTGCAACCACAACCGCAATCCGCCGAACCTAGACTAGTCGGCCTTCTCCAAACAGTCAACTTGTTAGTTACTGAAGTGGCCCAGTTGAGACAAGAGGTTAGAGCGAACCAAAAAGCTCCACAAGGGGTGGTACCACCACCACCACCACCTCCCCAGCCTGCTCCACCTATGGTTGGGAACCTTGGGCCATATGATAATAATGCAATTCTGAAGGACTTCAAGAGTTTCGGAGCCACTTCTTATGATGGAACACCGGATCCAGCAAAAGCTGAAAAGTGGCTTAAGGATATTGAGAAGATATTTGACTTAATTAGATGCACTGATGAGCTGAAAGTTAGGATGGCTAATATATGCTAGTTGACGATGCATGGGACTGGTGGAAAAGCACTTCGGAAGGAATGGGTCCAATCACTTGGGACGAGTTTCAGAATTTGTTTTTAGATAGGTATTTCTCTGTGGCAGTGAAGGAAAGGAAGTATTATGAGTTCATTGGCCTGAGACAGGGAAGTATGACCGTAGATCAGTATGTGGCTAGGTTCACTAACTTATCTCGCTTTGCCCCTACGATCGTCAATAAAGAGGCAGACAAGATAAGGAAATTTAGGGATGGACTAAATCCTCAGCTGTATGAAAAGCTCTTAGCTTTTGAATTTCACAGTTTTAATGAGATTATCAGGAAGGTTCAGATGCTAGAGAGGGGGTGTGAAGTACTTCAGAGAAGGCAAGAGATAGCCACACAAAGACGAGGAGCCAACCAATTTCAACAACAAAACCAGTTTTGAGGGGATAAAGGCAGAGGGTACAAGGCGAGTCATCCCAAGGGCAGAGACAACAACCCCAACAACAGAGGGTAGCACCACAGGGTAGAACATCGCAGTAACCCAATAGACCTTAAGGAAACCAAGGTCAGCAACAACCACAACCACAACAACAACAACAGAGAGATGATGGTAGGATTCAATGTTGGGATTGTGGGGAAAGAGGGCATGTGAAGCGGAATTGCCCTAGGGGCGATCGACAACAGACAGGTAGAGTTACTCAGGGACGTATGTTTGCCATTTCACAGAATAATGCACGGGTTTCCGACGATGTGATTGAAGGTAGGATCTTGTTATATGATGTATGGGTACATGAACTAATTGATTCTGGTTCTACTCTCTCAATCATTGCTACCAGGTTGGTGGATACCCTAAACCTTCCAGTTTCTTCTAGTGGGAGGTTTTTGGAGCTAGCAACACCTATAGGAAAGTGTTCAGTGCCACATAAAGTTTGCAGAGACTGCGTAGTTCGAGTGGGCGAGGTAGAGTTGAACGTAAACTTGACACTGTTTGACATTAGAGACTTCGATATGATTTTGGGAATGGATTGGCTGTCGGTACATCACGCACACATTGACTGTTATGCTAAGATATTGACCCTTAAAATTTCTGGACAACCTATTGTAAAGTTTAGAGGGCAAAAGCATCGAATTCCTTTGAACAGTTTAGATTTTGATCCAATTAATAGGAGTGAAGTCAAAATGTTCACTATGTTTAGGGAAGAGACACGCGAGTTACCTGCACTCGAGACCACACCTATAGTCTCTGAATTCGTGGATGTCTTCCTTGAGGATTTACCTGGGTTACCACCTCATAGAGCAATAGAGTTTTCTATTGATGTAATGCCAGGTACATCGCCCATCTCTCTGGCGACTTACAGGATGGCCCCAATAGAATTGAAGGAGTCGAAGGTTCAACTTCAGGAATTGGAGGATCAAGGTTTTATCAGGAAGAGTTCCTCACCTTGGGGAGACCCTGTATTATTTGTAAAGAAGAAGGACGGTACACTTCACTTGTGTATCGATTATCGAAAGTTAAATCAGGTGACCATCAAGAACAAGTATCCTCTCCCTAGAATTGATGATTTATTTGATCAACTTAAGGGTGCCCAGTATTTTTCAAAAATCAACCTTTGGTCTGGGTATCATCAGTTAAGGATCAAGGAGAGTGACATTCCTAAAACAGCCTTCAGGACGCGGTATGGGCTCTATGAATACTTGGTGATGCCTTTTGGGCTCACTAATGCCCCCGCCGCTTTCATGGATTTGATGAATGGAGTGTTCAGGGAATTCTTGGATCAGTTTGTAGTTGTCTTTATCGATGACATTTTGATCTATTCTAAGACTTTGGAGGAACACGAGGAACATCTAAGAATTACGCTGCAAACACTTAGGAAACATCGCTTGTTTGCTAAATTCTCCAAGTGTGAATTTTGGCTCAGAGAAGTGAAGTTCCTTGGACATGTTATATCACCTGAGGGTGTTTCCGTGGATCCCTCTAAGGTTGAAGCAATTGTTAACTGGTCTAGGCCGACTTCAGTGACTGAGATTCGAAGTTTCCTAGGGCTAGCCGGTTACTATCGCAGGTTCGTGGAAGGATTCTCAAAAATTGCAGCTCCGTTAACCAAGCTCACACAGAAAGGAGTACCATTTGTATGGTCGATTGAGTGTGAAAGGTCCTTCCAAGATTTAAAGAAGAGGTTGACTTCGGCACCAATACTTATAGTGCCAACACCTGGTGCCGGCTATATCATCTTCACTGATGCGTCACGTAGAGGGTTAGGCTGTGTCCTAATGCAGGGTGAGCGAGTTGTCGCTTATGGGTCGAGGCAGTTGAAGGTGCATGAACAGAACTACCCTACACATGACCTAGAGTTAGCTGCCGTTGTTTTTGCCTTAAAGATTTGGCGCCACTATCTTTATGGTGAAAAGTTTGAGTTGTATTCAGATCATAAGAGCCTTAAATATCTATTCTCACAGAAGGATCTGAATATGAGGCAGCGTAGATGGACAGAATTCCTCAAGGACTACGACTTTGAATTGCATTACCATCCGGGAAAAGCAAACGTAGTCGCTGATGCCTTGAGTCGGAAGAAAGAAATCCTCTTAGCTCATATGATGGTGAAGGAATGGGGTATGTTGGCATCAGCAGCCGACTATGAACTCAATTACCTCATTGAACCTCCAGAAGAGTGGTATGGTGTTTATGCCACTTATAGGAGAATGTATCCTTCCTTGTATCCTGACATTACAGTAGCACAAGGTAGGGATAAAGATTTCGAAGGGTATAGGAAGAAGGCTGAAAATCAAAAATTTGAAGATTGGAGACAGCATGAGGATGAAAGTTTGAGATTTAAAAACAGGATTTAGATTCCTTCTGATGACAATTTGAGAAAGACCATCCTCGATGAGACACATAAGACTCCATATACGATTCACCCAGGTAACACCAAGATGTATAGGGACTTACATAGAAATTTTTGGTGGCCGGGAATGAAAAATGACATTGCCTTATATGTGAGTAGATGCCTCACATGCCAGCAAATCAAGGCGGAACATCAAAAACAAGTGGGTGAACTCCAGTCACTTGAGGTACCCGAGTGGAAGTGGGAACACATAACTATGGATTTCGTAACCGACCTACCGAAGAGTAGAGATGGTCATGATGCTGTTTGGGTGATTGTTGATAGGCTGAAGAAGTCTGCTCATTTTCTTCCGGTTTCTATAACTTACATCTTAGAGAAGCTTAGTGGGTTGTACATTAAGGAGATTGTCAAATTTCATGGAATACCAGTATCCATTGTTTCAGATCGAGACCCTCGATATACATCAAAGTTGTGGGAGAAATTACATACTGCCTTGGGTTCAAAGCTACGCTTTAGCACTTCCAACCACCCACAAATGGATGGACAATCAGAGCGGACAATACAGGTTCTCGAGGACATGTTACGGGCTTGTGTGTTAGATTTTGGAGGCAACTGGCAGAAACACTTGTACCTGGCGGAATTTGCTTATAATAACAGCTACCAGGCAAGTATTGGCATGGCCCCTTTTGAGGCCTTATATGGTAGACCTTGCAGATCTCCTATTTGCTAGTCGGATGTTGGTGAAAAAGCTGTGTGGGGTCCTGAGGTGATACAGGAAACCACAGAAGGAATGAAACTAGTGAAAGAAAGAATGTTCAAAGCACAAAGTCGACAAAAGAGTTATACAGATCCTCGTAGACGACCTCTTGCCTTCAGTGTAGGGGATTATGCGTTTTTAAAAGTATCCCCAAGGAAGGGCATTCGACGGTTTGGACTACGTGGGAAGTTGGCTCTAAGATATATAGGTCCCTTCGAGGTTTTAGAACGTATAGGTCCCGTAGCTTACAGGGTTGCTCTGCCACCACATTTGGAGAAGGTTCATAATATTTTCATGTATCACAGTTGAGGAAGTATGAACCCGATCCAGACCACGTCATTGATTGGCACAACTTAGAGCTAAAAGAAGATGCCTCGTACGATGTTCAACCTATTCAGATTGAAGATCGCCAAGTGAAGGTGTTGAGAAATAAGGAAATTCCTCTAGTTTGGGTCCTTTGGAGGCACAATAACATCGAGAAATCTACGTGGGAGAAGGAATCCGACATGAGGAGACAATACCTAGATCTTTTCTCGGTTTGAGGTATGTCATTTAAATTTTGAGGACGAAATTTCCTTTAATGGGGGGATGATTGTGAAACCCCGTTAATAAAAATAATAATAATAATAATAATAAAATAAAAGCAAGCAAAACAAGAAAAAAAAGAAAGGGATTTTTAGCCAGGTTTGGGAGACACGGGCCTGACCCGCGGCCCAGCCCGTGACCCAAAATCAAAACCGCCACCACCCCTCTCCCCCAATCAGCTGCCCTGCTGATCAAAAAAAAAATATAGAAAAGAAAGAAAAGAAGAAGAGAAAGGGGGACTCGACAGAGAGAATGATAAACTGAGAGAGAGAGGTGCGTGAGAGAGAGGGGTACGAGAGAAGGAGAGACTGAGAGAGAGAGGTGCGTGAGAGAGAGAGGGGCATGAGAAGGAGAGACTGAGAGAGAGAGGTGCGTGAGAGAGAGATCGTTGGAGAGAGAGAGAGAGGGGAAGGAGGGCAGCAGCTGCTGCCGGAGAAGAAGAGAGGAGCAGAGCAGCTGCCATTTCAGCTGCTGCAGGGGAAAGAAGAGAAAAAAAAATTTACAGCAGTAGCAGAAAATGCATAGGAGGAAGAAGGAGAAGAAAGGAGAAGAAGAAGGAAGGAAAAAAAGGGGAAATCAGCCCCATTCTTCTCCCTCAACCTCTAAACCTTTGGGTAAGATTTCTAACCCATTTAACCTTCAAATTTCAGCTGATTTTTTGGGTAAATAACCTAGGGTTTTTTATTCCACATGCTTGTTAGTGTAGATCTTGGTGATTTGGAGCTCAATGGTAGAAGAGGTGATGAGATGGGCTAATTTTTTCATTTTAAGGTGAGAAATCAGACCTCATGTGTCCTAGATTTTTGTTCTTGTGATGATGTAAATTGGGGTTTTTAGAGAAAAACGAAATTTTATTATGAATTGGAAATTTTAGGTGGATGGATTGAAGATTTAATATGAGTTTATGGTTTTTATGATCTTAATTCCTCCATTTTTAATGCATGCAAGTGAAGGCTTGAAAATGATGAGGTTATGGTGATTAATCCTAGTAAAGTTGTGGATGATGATAGAAAAAAAAAGTTGATGTTCAAGGTAAATAAATTAGATGGTGAAACCTATATTATTGGGGATTCATAAGATTATGATAAATCATGATTTTAATTGATGAGAAGCCATTAACAACTTGATGAGCTGATTTTTCTCTAGTTTCATATTAAAATGAGGTTTGATAAACTCTTGAACTTAAAAGAGACCCGATGAACTGTTTTAGGCATTTTGAGGTAAAGATGACTTTATCTATCTTTAGTTTTTAATGATGGTTCCTTGAGCTTGTTACTATAATGAGTAAAGAGTTTAGAACTATTCATGTTTTAGAATTGATTTGTGCTTATAGTTAGAGTGTAAAAGTGCCTTGTTTGGAGTCATATTGGAATGGTGGATGGTGACTAAATGGCTTTAGTTCTATTTTCATATCTTTACTTGAAAAGGGTAGAGTTGATAATGGGAAATGTAAAATAGATCTTGTGTGATATTTTTGGATGATGAATTCGAGGGCCTAGATGAGCTTTGTGGACTGTTTTGAGTATTTGGGCTACTAATGACTGTACAAGGAGGATCTCATCTCTTTTGGAGTTGATGGATGATGGGAAACACAAGGAAATTCAAATATACTAGATAGCGATGAACCTGAAGTTCATGAAGGAATTTATAGACTAGTTTTGCACATTTTGGACTGACTTTGTTAATTCTAAGTAACGAATTAGTTAAATGGCATAAGTATCTTGGTCGAGCTTGAATTAGAGTGGTGAGGGATTAGATGCTTACAATGGGTGCTTATAGCTCTTGCTTTTGAAATTATTAGTATGATGTTAATGAATTGATTGGACTCGAGTTGTATAAGAAACATTTGAGGTTATAGATGTAGGAGTGTTGGATTGATTGGACTCGAGTTGTATAATAAATATTTGAGGTTATAGATGTAGGAGTGTTGGAGATTCAATTGTAAATCAACTTGACTATGTTAGACCATAAATCTAGGTGATTGTGGATGAAACTATCGTACTAGAAAACCTTGAGGATAAATCTAAGTCTAAGATGGTCCGGTTTACCTATTTTTGGATTGTTTGAAGATTACTAGTATATTGGAGGATTATTGTAAAGTTAACTTAATCGATGCTTTAAGTGACATATATCATTAGCTTGCCTTTTGATAGAAAATGGATGATTGGGGACTCTTGAAGTAAGAGTAGTTCAAATTCAACTAACTTGTGAGGGTTAGAGATGTATTCAAGTCATTGGTGTTTCTTAATTTTAATTTTATTGTTCCTCTTCTATTTATTCGACTTGTTGGTTCTAAGTAGTAGAACCTTATTTTCGTCTCCTTTGTTTTTCTTCTCTAGCTGGTGAGCTGGGTGTTGCTGACTCTCTGGGTGAAGAGGATCAGTTTCTGTACCGCTAGAGCTAGGTGGTCAATTCATCTTGATAGTACCCAACCATTTTAAATGCATGTTTCAAACTAATATGTATGTACTTTTTTGTATGCAAGGTATGACATGAAATTTATGGATAACAACAAACTTATGATATGAAGAAAGCATTGAGAAACTGATTTTAATATGGAAAATGCATGCTTGATTATATATCATATTTATGAAATATTTCTCATGGATTGTGAACAAATGTGACTTCAATCTTACTATCATGATTTATGTGGATGAAATGATGGTCACGTTTGGAAAACCATGTTTTACATATGTGGAGGAAATGGTGTTTGATATATTGGAAACCTTTGGAAGGTACTAGAATCTGTTTTATCAAGTGTTTTCTCGATGTGAAACCCAACTTTAAAAAGGTGACAAAAAAATGGAATTTCTATCTATGATCGCCTAAAAGCGGTCGTGGCGTCTCACTACCGGACTTGATAGGGTCCACGACGACACGGAGAACCGTGTATGCCTTAGGTGGACTGGTGCCTGTATTACTTCCTCTCAGATTCCCGCCCGAGTGATCTGTGTGTGTTGGCCACCAGGGTTCCCCACCCTTACGAAGGTGGGTGAGTTGGTTTGCCAGGTCCCACAGACTTGTGCGCGTGGGTTAGCCTTCCAGGGATCCTCACCCTTACGAGGGTGGGTGAGTTGGTTTGCCATAGTCCCGCACCCTATGGGTGAGTGAGTTGGCTTGCCAGGGATCCTCACCCTTATGAGGGTGGGTGAGTTGGTTTGCCATGGTCCCTCATCCTTAGGACCAGTTACACTTCTTGTATGTAGATTTCAAAAGAAATGAGTTTTCAAAATGGGGATTCCTACAAAAAAAGGACTTTGGTTTTCAAAAAGGGTTTTTTCCAAAATAGTTTTCAGACTTTATCTTAACAGACACACAACCTATATATATATATATATCTACTACTATATATTATCACTAAGGTAAGCTTGTGAAAGGTTAGGAATTCTACAAGGATGGTGGATCATGCTTATCCGGATGTGGTACACCATCTGAGACCTTTCTAGGAGTTCTTGTCTTTCGGGCGGTATGGGACGTCAGGGAGACAGGTGCATCTAGGGAAGTCTGGGAAGTCACGATTATTTCCTGGTAAACCATGTTTGTTGGTGGTGTTAAGTAACTAGTTTAGCTGAGGTTCGCATGCCTGCCCGATGGGTGTTAGACGCGAGGGAGGGTTGTCGGGGAACCTTCTCTGGATTAGTTGGGGGCCCTTGTCTAATCTGCAGTCGTCAAATTGTGCGCACTTGGTATTTGATCTTGAAGTAATTCTGACAGGGGTAACACGGTAGTGATCATTGGCTATGCTAGCAGAAGTACACTACTATTGTTTGTATATATGCATGCATGATTTTCTTTGATGTCTCAATCAACTATATGTTATGCATTGCTTTATAAATATTCCTGAATTGTTTATCGGATTAATCGCTGCATGTGATGGTATGAGGATGGTTGATCTACCTACTGAGTTTCCCACCTAATTATTCTCGTGGTTTTACAGTTTACATTTGAGGATCGAGTTAGAATCCTTAGTGGCGCTGTGACGTGGTTTACTTGGTAAGGGATTCCTTATTTTGTGGTGGATGTAGGTCTCCCTCTCTTCGGTCACAGTGGATGACTTATTACCTATGTTTCTTTTACTTTGAGACTTATGTTTTATGGCTTGGTTGTGAGCCTTATGTTACTTTTGTTTATATCAATGCGACTTTTACTTTATCTTTTTCTCGCTATATATTTTAACAGGAAACAACAAACATAATTATATATTATATCACAAATATATCCATGTTAAGTGAAAGATTGAATGTCATAGTTATACTGTAGGTGACTTAGAGGATGGGATAATTTTAGACAACATTGTCTTGACAGGTCCCTCCTGGTCTTACATTGTTGGGATTCCAGTTGAGAAAAAAAATGGGTGGCACTTTTGTGCATACTTTTAGCTTATTTTGCTTCCGATGTGTATATTGTTGTATGCACTGCGTTTATCAGGTGGCAAAATGTCCAGTTTACAGGGGAGACTCTGCCGGATTTGAGTCTCGTTGTAGATTGATGGTAATGTCCCTTGTTTTAGGGTACGGGGCGTTACAGTAAATACTAAATGGGGTGTTAAAAAAGAAATACTAGGGTGGAAATAGATTTTTCTATTAATAAGTTTTTGAATTCTTTAATAGCTTGTTTAGATGGAGGATTTTAGGTTGGGTTTGGGTGGGGACTAGGGTTTTGGTGCAAAACTAGTTATAAATCCCTACCTAAAATTTTCCATCCAATTAGAGTATAAAGTTATTTCCGGGAAATTTAAATATTGAAGTTATATTATATGAGTTAGGCTCCTCAACTAAGGCTTTGTTGACAATATTAAACAAGGTTTTTTTATGGGCCACATAGAGCTAGATGATCTAAGACTGGTCTTTAACTAGTGAGGATATTCTCCTCACCACATAGATCAATCTCACTAAAAATCACATCATTCTAAAAATTCTTACCCTTTTAAAAGTTGGGTGATTTACGGTCCGTCCATAAACAAAATTTATCGTAACCAAGATTTGATGGGGGTTGGAAGTTTTAGAACAAAGTGATTTTATGCGAGAATAATCAATGTGATGAGAAGATTATATTCACACCCTTTGATCATCTCCATATGGCCCCAGAAAACCTTGTCATAATAGTGGCTACAAACCCTTAGTCACAGAACCTAACATTACATTTATAAGATGGATTTTTTTTATGGGCCCAAAAAATTTGGGGGACCGAGGTGGCCGCCTTGCTGGCCTTCCCTCAGAGCCGGCCCTGGCTACATTGTTGTATTGAGGAACATACATAATTACAATACCATTCTCATTAGAGATGATATCATCAAAAATAAAAAGAGGAGACTCAAAAGAAGTTGAGCCATTATTTGATAACCTTTTCAGCTTTAGCTAAGGAGTCTGCAGGTCTATTAGTATCCCTATGAGTGAACCCAAAATCTGCACTTTCAAAAGAAGGAATTAAACATTTACAATCATTTAAAGTAGTTCTATTTGTCCATTCTATAGTACCATTGCCACTATTTATGTAGTATATAAGAAGCTTTGCATCTAATTCGAAGTAAACTCTTGAGATCTTTAACTCCTTTGCCCATTCTACCGCCTTTAAAATAGCTATCCTTTCTGCTCGTTCAGAGGATCCTGTTTAAAGTTGAATACACTTTGCTGCCCTGAAATGACCCGAATAATCTTGGATTAAAATCCCAATACCTGCAAATTCTGAAGTAGAGATAAAAGATGCATCGATATTTAATTTAACAACATGTGGTGATGGGGGTCTCAAAAAATTAGGACTCATATCATTGATTATGATATGAACACGATGGGAAGTAGGATATAAGATTATAATCTGATTTTCTATCATGATTAAGGCCTCATTACCAATTTGGGAAGGAGAAGGACAACTTAGATCAAACACTTTTTTACATCTGGATTTCTAAATACACAAAAAAATAGTATTAGAAACAAGGACAAGATCAGGAAAATGAGTAGGCCAAAAATCATTAGGAATTAACCACGATTCAATCCACTCTATAATTGATAGCTGTTGAGTATTAATGAGAGTTATTGCGTAAGGGGTTAAGAGCTAAACAAATTTGGAATATGGACAATCAATTGAGAGATGCTTAATGGTTTCCACCACATTTAAGCAAAAAGGACAGCAACTATCTATAGAGGAGATGATTAAATTGATTTTAGAGTTTGTGTGTAAGATCTCAGATAAACATTTCCAAATAAATAACTGGATTTTGGGCATCAATTTATGGTTCAAAATCTTTGTCCAAATGGTGTCGACCACAAGATGTACACAAACAACATGGATAGCTTTTGAGCAAGATTTAACCGAAAACTCACCATCCTTTGTCAGTTTCCATCTGATTTGATCCTGATTCTCTGATAAAATTCTGATACTATTAACAATATCCCTGGTCTGCTCATCAAATTTCTCATTTAAGGCATTTTGTTTCCAAATCTTGTTAATTGAACAAATGAGATCCACTACTTTTTGGTGAGTAATGGTATTGACAATACTGTTAAGAGGTTTAGGAACGAAAGAGCCAGGAAGCCAACAATCATTCTAAATCTCTATTTTTTCACCATTTCCCACTTCCCAAATGCAGTACTTATCAATATCCTTAATACTATTATGAATGCCTTTCCAAACCTAAGAATCAGAATTCTTTAAAATAGACTGAGAGGGACTAGTGTTAGGATAATACTTAGCTTTAAGAATGGTTGCACCTAGGGATTTGGGGAATTTGAGAATCCTCCATCCAACTCTAGAAATTTAAGCTTTGTTAACATAGTGAGTATCTTTGAATCCTAAACCACCCCATGAGAGAGATGTATATAGAGGAGCCCAAGCTTTCAAGTAAAAACCTTTTTTTTTCTTTATTTTTTTCCTACCAAAAATCACGTTGAATAGAGTTCAGTTTGTTACTAATCTTTTTAGATAAAAAAGAAACAAGACATTTGAAAAATAGTCATAGACCCAAGAACAGATTTAATGAGGAGCCCCTTCAAAAGCTTTAATTTTTGGATCTACCTATAAAGAGAGGAGCCCCTAGATACTTTTCAGTAGGGGCTATCATTCGAATGATAAGGATTCATAATGATTCTACAATACCTATGATGAATATTAAGGCTGAAAAAAAGACCAGATGTTTGAAAATTTATCATTTGGCCTGAAGAGTCACTAAAAGAGTTTATAATATCCATTAAATTCCTGGTTTCATTGAGATTTGCCCGAGTGAAGATAAGATAATCATTAACAAATAAAAGATGAGAAATAGATGGACTATGCATAGTGACTTTAATACCATGAATTAAAGATTTATTTTCAGCATCTAGAAGAACTTGAGAGAACACCTCCATGCACAAAATGAAGAGATAAGGAGATAAAGGGTCTCCTTGCCATAGGTCTCTTGAGGGAGAGAACCTTTCCCCCAAGAGTCTCATTAACCAGGACAGTAGTGGAGGTGGTACTAATGCATTGAAAAATTAAATCACACTAGGTCTTTGAGAATCCAAATTTTTTTAAAACTTTTATAAGAAAATTTAACTCTACTCTATTAAAAGCTTTGGACATGTCTAGCTTTAGACCCATAAAACTAGATTTTCTTTTTTTCTTTTTTAAAGTATAATGAGTCTCATTAGCAATAAGAATATTATCTGAAATTTGTCAATTAGGTACAAAAGCATATTGAAAAGGAGAGAGAATTTTATCAAGGAGAAGTTTCATCCTATTGGCTATCAGTTTTGCTATAATTTTGTAAACAGTATTGCACAAACTTATTGGCCTAAAATCAGCTGAAGATGAAGGACAACTAATCTTAGGGATAAGAGTGATGAAAGTTTCATTCACTTGTTTAAGCAAAAATTTTGAATTGAAAAAATATTTGATCATAGCTATAACATCATTCTTCAGAATTGACCAATCAGATTGGTAAAATTCTACTTTGTATCCATCATGTGAGACCCCGTAAATCGACTCCGTGACTCAGCCCAATGAGTCAGCGAGTATTATTGTAATTTTTGTGGGGTTATTACTTATGCGAAAATTTAATTAATGAGGTGTACTTTGAAGATTTAAAAATTTCGGAGGTGGACTCTAGACCTTAAAGGTATTTTTGTCACAAAAACAAAGGGGGATTTCTAACTAGGTTTGGGCCCATGGGTTGGCCTGAACTGCGACCCAACTCGCAACCCAGGGCCAACCCGCCACCACCCCTCTCCCCAGAGAGAGATGGAGACACGAAAAGAAGAAGAGAGTGGGAGACTCGACAGAGAGAGAGAGAGAAGGAGAGAAAGTGCGTAAGAGAGAGAGACTGAGAGGGAGAAAGGGTACATGAGAGAGAAAGATTAAGAGGGAGAAAGAGTGCGTGAGAGAGAGAGAGAGAGCTTGAGAGAGACCGTTGGAGAGAGATAGAGAAAAGGGAAGGAGGGCAGCAGCTGCTGCCGGAGAAGAAGAGAAGAGCAGCAGCAACTACCGTTTCAGCTGCTGCAGAGAAAAAAAAAGCAGCAGAAAACGTGAGGAAGAAGGAGAAGAAAGAAGGAGAAGAAAGAAGAAGAAGAAGAAGGAAGGAAAAGAAGGGGAAATCAGCCCCATTCTTCTCCCTCAATCTCTAACTCTTTGGGTAAGATTTCTAACCAATTTAACCTTCAAATTTCAGCTAATTTTCTGAGTAAATAACCTAGGGTTTTTATTCCACATGCTTGTTAGTGTAGATCTTGATGAATAGGAGCTCCATGGTGGAAGAGGTGATGAGATGGGCTAATATTTTGAGGTTAAGGTGAGAAATCAGCACCCTAATGCTTTAAATCTTGTGATTTTTATGATGTAAATTGGGGGTTTTTGAGGAAAACGAATTTGGATGTTATAGGACAACATCTTAGAAGGAAAAATCTAGGGTTTTGCTTAAAGTTCTGTTTTGGATTATGAAATCTAAATGTTAATTAGTTAAATTGAGATTTCGGTAGAGAAGCTTCTTGTTATGATGAATTTAGCATGAGTTGCGCTGAATTTTTCATGTCTTAATCGAGTTTTAGTTGTTTTCCGAAATTGGATTCTCGGATTCTACTGCACAATCTGAACTAAAACCTTCATAAATTTTTTATTTTAGATCCAAATCAAGTGCTTCTAGTTTCTACGGATTCGTAACATCTTAAGCTATCTTCAATAAAAATTTCACGAATTTTGGACAAGTAGACCGCTTATTGTAGATTTTTAAAGTTCAACTATCGTTTTCTGAAAACTAGCTATTTCTGCAAAATGTATGATTAATCGGTACTTTTCTCATTTCTCGATTTGTTTTCTGTTGTTGATTTCTTCATGAGAAGTATAGATATAGATGTTATCTTTCTATTGCTTTTGGTTTCAACATTTTCAAATTTTCGATGATTTGTAGTGATTATTTTTCCTAAAACTGTTACATATTTCCAAATTCTTAATATGGGATTACTTTTTGGTATTTGAAGCTTGCTAAATGTTTTCAATATTTTTTTAAACTTCTATTTGAGATAAAATAGCTAATTCTCTTTTGTGTAGATGTTTTAAGCTATAGGGTATAGAGATGATAATTGTCTTCTAGTATCTTCTTTTCGTGAATAAAAGTTCACATTTATATAGGGTTGGTCATAGAGTTCCTATATTAATTGTAGGCATTGCTTTCAGAGGAATTGTACCTCATTGGGTATAAACCGAGAAGGGATTAGGCTTCGGTGAGCAGCCTAGTAGCATTCTGAGGTAGGTGGTCAATTCATCTTAATAGCACCCAACCATTTTAATGCATGTTTCAAACTAATATGCATGTACTTTCTTTGTATACACGGCATACCATATGATTTATGAATAACAATGAACTTATGATATGAAGAAAGCATTGAGAGACTGATTTTAATTTGGAAATTGGAAAAAAATGCATGCTTGATAATATATCATGTTTTATGAAATATTTCTCATGGACTGTGAACTGTTGTGAACTTGTGACTTCAAATCTTACTATCACGATTTATATGGATGAAATGATGGTTATATTTGGAAAACAATGTTTGATATATTGAAAACCTTTGGAAGAGACGAGAATCTGTTTTATCGAGTGTTTTCTTGATGTGAAACCCAGCTTTGGAAAATGTGACAAAAAGGAATTTCTGTCCGTGATCACCTAAAGACGGTAGTGGCATCTCACTACCGGGCTTGATAGGGTTCACAAAGACACAGAGAACCGTGTATGCCTTAGGTGGACTGGTGCCTGTGTTACTTCCACTCGGATTCCCGCCTGAGTGATCCGTGAGTTGGCATGTCATGGTTCCACGAATCATGCCTGGCGATCTGTGCATTGGCATATCATGGTTCCACGGACTTGGTGTGCGAGTTAGCTTGAAGGTTCCCTCATCCTTACGAGGGTGGGTGTGCTGTCTTGCTATGGTTCCGTGACCTACATAGGTGAGCGAGTTGGCTTGCTATGGTTCCGCGACCTACGCGGGTGAGGGAGTTGGCTTGCCAGGGATCCTCACCCTTACGAGGGTGGGTGAGTTGGCTTGCCATGGTCCCTCATCCTTAGGACCAGTTACACTTCTTGTATGTAGATTTCAAAAGAAATGAATTTTCAAAAAGGGGATTTCTACAAAAAGGACTTTGGTTTTCAAAAAGGGTTCTTCCAAAATAGTTTTTGAAATTTAACTTAAAAGACACATAACCTATATATATACCACTACATATTATCACTAAGGTAAGCTTGTGAAAGGTTGCGGACTTTCTACAAGGATGGTGGATCATGCTTAGCCGGATGTGGTACACCATCTGAGACCTTTCTATGAGTTCTTTTCTTTCGGGCGGTATGGGACGTCAGGGAGACAGGTGCATCTAGGGAAGTCTAGGAAGTCACGATTATTTCCTGGTAAACCATGTTTGTTGGTGGTGTTGAGTAACTAGTTTAGCTGAGGTTTGCATGCCTGTCCGATGGGTGTTAGACGCAAGGGAAGGTTGTCGGGGAACCTTCTCTGGATTAGTTGGGGGCCCTTGTCTAGTCTGCAGTCGTCAAATTGTGCGCACTTGGTATCTGATCTTTAAGTAATTCTGACTGGGGTAACCCAGTCGTGTTCCTTGGCTATGTTAGCAGAAGTACACTACTATTGTTTGTATATGTATATGCAGGACTTTCTTTGATGTTTCAATCGCTATATAATATGCATTGCTTTATAAATGCTTTTGAACTGTTATCGGATTAATCGCTGCATGTGATGGTATTAGGATGGTTGATCTACCTACTGAGTTTATCACCCAATTATTCTCGTGGTTTTACAGTTGACGTTTGAGGAAGAGTTAGGATCCTTAGTGGCACTGTGACGCGGTTTACTGGGCGAGGGATTCCTTATTTTGTGGTGGATGTAGGTCTTCCTCTCTTCAGTCATAGTGGATGGTTTTCTACCTCTATTTCGTTAACTTTGAGACTTATGTTTTATGGCTCGGTTGTGAGCCTTATGTTACGTTTGTTTTATATAAATGCGACTTTTACTTTATCTTTTTCTCGCTATATATATGTTGACAGGAAACAACAAACATAACTATATATTATATCACAAATATATCCATGTTAAGTGAAAGATTGAATGTCATAGTTATACTGCAGGTGACTTAAAGGATGGGATAACTTTAGACAATGTTATCTTGACAGGTCCCTCCTGGTCCTACATTGTTAGGATTTCAGTTGAGAAAAACAAATAGGTGGCAATTTTGTGCATACTTTTAGCTTCTTTTGCTTCCGCTGTGTATATTATTGTATGCACTGTGCTTATCAGGTGACAAAAGGTCCAGTTTACAGGGGAGACTCTACCAGATTTGAGTCTCATTGTAGACTGATGGTAATGTCCCGTGTTTTAGGTTACGGGGCGTTACACATCAGGTCCAAGGGACTTAGATTGGGTCATATTACTAATATAACACCATAAATTTTCTCATCAGTTGGAGTTCAAATAAGAATTTTATTGTCATCAGCAATGATTATGGAACGGAGAAGGTTGAAATAATCCTCATTTAATACTGGATTAGTTGTTTTAGCCATAGCTTCAAAATAAGAAGTAAGAATACTCTCAATTTCAAGATTACTCTCTACCCAGTCCCCTTGAGTATTTTTGATACAGTCAATGGTTGTTCTCCTCTTTCTAGAGTTGGCTTGAGAGTGAAGGAATTTAGAATTTCTCTCCCCTTTTTGAATTATAGTGCCACCAGATTTCTGTTGCCAATAAGATTCTTTATGGTCATACCAAACTTGGAGATCTTTATTAAGAGATCTGAGTTTAATGGAGAGATTATGAGAATTTGGATTTTTTTGCAGGTCATTAATTTTCTTGGTGATGATATAAATATTAGATTGAACATTACCAAAAACTTCTCTATTCCATTTTTCAGGTTATTTTTCAAAATCTTAAGTTTTTTGGCTACTCTTGAAAAGAAAGAGAACCCTGAATAATAGTGTCTAGGGTTTCTAACCACAATAGAGCAAGATTGGTGTTGAAGCCACATATTATAAAATTTAAAAGGTCTAGGACCATAAAAAGAGTAGGATTGGTTTTTAGAATAATGAGAGAATGATCAGAAACAATTTGCTTTAAATGAAAGTCTTTAGCATTTGGGAAGAGGTCATTCCAATCATTATTCACTGCTCTATCCAACCTAACTCAACATAAGTAAAACCTTCTCTGTGATTAGACCAAGTAAAAGGAGGACCAGTATATCCTATATCTATGAGACCCACATCATTCACAATATCTCTAATAAATAAAGCATCATCATCAAGATATTTTCTACCTCCAAATTTTTCAAAGGAATCAAGAATAATATTAAGATCATCTCGAAGAACCCAAGGTTAGGTTACGTGATCTCCCATACCTTTCATGAAGGACCAAAATTCTCTTTTTTCCCTATTCGAAGAGCAACCATAAACATAAGAGAGAATCCAACCATCAGGATTAATGGAAGGGATAGTGATCATGGCAGCTATAAGATGTTTAGATTTGTAGAGAATATCTAATTCAATTCCATCTTTCCAAGCAAGGATTAGACCTCCTGCTTTCCCAATGGATGGAACTGAAATTGAATTAAGATATTGGTTTCTTTATTAAAGTCTACAAACCCTATCACCTTATCTTTAGTTTCACAAATAAAGACAATATCAGGGTTTTCTTTACGGAGAAGGGTTTTTAGATGATTCCTAGTGAAATGACTACCACAACCTTGACAATTCAATGATAAAATATTCATATCAATGATTTTAAAGATAACAGATTTCTTCCCAGTATAAGGATAAAGGCAAACCAAACATGCATTCACTTTAAAAGAAAAAGCAAACCAGATGTTGTTATCATATTAGAATAAAAGATTTCTATAGATCAGGAAGATATAAAAATAAGAAATAGGTTGGGGGTTAGTATGTACCTTAGAGTTAAGCTTACTTGTTGATTCATTGGAGTCCATAGGAGTACTCGACATGGTAAAATCATGAATTATATTTGAGTAAAATAGATCTTTGCGTAACTCATCCTTTAGTTTTTCCTTCCTTAGGGAATTGCGAGCTTTAGGATTTGGAGATTTGATTTTCTGAGTATCTTTTTGGAGGCCAATCTCTAAATTAACCCCATTCTCTCTATCATCAGGACCAAAACCAGAGGAATGTCAGTTTCAAGGGATCTATCCACAACAGGGGTGTCGATCTCAATCTCTTGACCAAAAGTAGTTGATGAATTTAGATCTACAGAAGGCAACGATGTAGTAATTGGGCTTTCAAGATGTTCAATCAATCTTTGAAAAAGAGATCCTTCAGGCATAGGAGTCAAAACCAGATTGTCAGACTGATGGGGAGAATTTCTAAAGCAGGGAAGATTTTTTATTTCGTTAGCATTTTAAGGGAATTCATCGTGATTCTCTTTGGAAGAAGAAGAGGGATGATGGTGGTTGGGACACGGAATGCTTTATAAGAAGGAGACAAAGATCGATACGATACAAACTAGCTAATAGAATGCTTAGTCACACAATTAGAAAGGCAGGTCACACAAAATTCCTTCTTGCTTCACACCTGCTATTGACACCAATTAACTTAAGAAAGCAGCCAAGCAATGGCCTTGTTATTTATAAGGGGTGTGGCTATGCCTTGTTCTCGGTGTATGCGTGAAGTGAATCTTCTATACCATCCATAGTTGGCGGGCAATTTCTCGTTCATGCATTTGGGACTGTTGTCACTGGAGATTGCACTTAGTGCTAGGCTTCCGCTATCGGTCCGGCCCGGGTGATGAAACTGAACGTACTTTGGTTCGTCATTCTGGTTGTGTCGACTTACATCTGTCCTTCTATCCCTGATCCTTTCAATCATAGAATGAAGCGAGTGGGGATTGCCGGGTTTCAGCTGGTTTCTATGCTCTTAGGTTCGATCTCTTCTCTTCTAGGGCCAACGCGCATATTCTATTACATTCCTTTCCCTTTCCCCTTCTTGGGTGAACCTGTCCCATTGCCCGAATCCTGGAATGGTGATGTCTCGTCCTGACATGGGTTACCTTCCCTAAACGGGTTTAATGGAACATGCCTAGGGCAGAGAAACGTAAGTTTATCTAGCCCGATAGGCAAACACCTTAAGATAGGGCACTTCGTGGCTTAAACGGCTCTATTTTAACTATGCTCCACCATTAGAGAAGAAATAAAATACATATATATAGGCAAACCCCATGAACAACTAAACCATCCATTTCGGGAGTCGAGTCAACTGGATTCGGATGAAGAATAAGAAAGAGAGAACGATGTCGAGGCTGAAGTCGAAACCTAAGTCGAAGTTCAAGCTAAAGCAGATGCCTAAGTTGAAGCTTAAGTCGATGCCAAAGCTGGTGTTGATGTCTTAGAATAGGGAACACCAAGTAAAAGAGCTGCCATCCAGAACTTGAGAAGGGGAAAGAACTACTTTGATTGAGTCTTGTAGACAAACCGAAATCACTGAGATTGAAATGACAAAAAATGGAAAGGTTCTTTTTCCACCTTTTTCAGAGTTGAATTACTCTTAGTCGAAATCACTCAAACCTTTCTCATATCTTTGTGTTTCCTGTGTCCTCAATTGTCCAGTTTCCTAGCTCGCTAGTTTGCTTGATCAAATCCACGGAACAGACTGACTTCCTGGTAAAGCAAAGGAGAAAGAGTGATTCTTTACGTTGCAAGCAAACAAGCAACGGCACACACAGAAGTGAATAAAATAGCTGACTGACTTCCGCACAGGAAGGAATATTTGAAAGACGGTGTCTTGCAACTTTTCAATTAAATTCAATAAAAAAATAAGGAAAGATGGGACTTTTGAATAGAAATCCCCGGGAAGATGCAACTTTTTCCTTCTTTTAACCTTCCCTAAAAGTACCATTTATGTTGAATTGGATAATAGTAAGGATTCTCAGTAGAGAATGGGCTTGGATGCTGGACTATCATGTCCTGATGGGCTGGGGTTACTTTTAAAGGGGGAGGTTACATTGTTTGAATCAGATTTGACTCAAGAGGAAAGAGTCCATGGATCTGCTCAATTGAAAGCCCAGCAAACTTTTGGTTTGTAATTGTACAGTGGGAAGCAGCCATAGTACTAGAATTAGGAGTTAACTCAACAATCACCATTTGTGAGCACTCCTCTTCATTTTCCCTATTAGACGATCTGACACGCTTACTAGGCTGATGGATACTGTGACTTTTTCCTGTTGAAGGACTTGTAGTAGATGAATTCGTAGACTTTCCTTTGTTTGCACTGTGGTCTATATCTATATTTTCTGTGCAGATTGGTGAGACATGTGTCCTCGTATGACGTAACTGATCAATTGGCAAGAATCTTTTTGTCGGAAATCTCTGAATAAAACGAGGAGTTTGATGAGTTTGAGGAGTCTGAGGAGCTTGATGAGTTAAAACTGGAGGAACAGTCTTTATCGTCAAATTTTTAGTACAAGCAACTTCCAAGTTGTGAATTGGAAAAATTTCATTTTCATCTAGGGGAAAATTAGGAGCTGCCCTTGATTCTCCTTCTTCAATAATCACACAACGATCTGAAAGGTGATCTATAACTCTGCACTCTTCACAAAAATTATATGGGAGTCTTCTGTACTCAAACGGAATCCACATATTATGCCCTCTAGGACGAAGGATTGCTGCTCCTGAAGGTGTACTGAATTTAATTGAGATCAGAACTTTAAAACTGATTGAAATAATGTTGTGACCCATTGATCTAGGGTTTCAATTTGAAGAATTTATCCTACTCCAGCCGCAATAGATCGTGCAACCAGATTACTACGATATTGGAATAGAAGATTATTCATACGAATCCATAAATCCTTAGAATCCAGATTCATACGATCTACATCATAATCCGGGTTCCAAACTTTTAGAACCAATAGGAAGCAATGAAAGAACGAAGGAGACCCATTCAAAATCCGATTACGATCTGCCATTAATTGAAATTTTGTTATGTATTTGTTTATACCAGCATCATTAACCTCAAAAGGTTTTGCAGTCATCCAGAGATTGTGTATAGATCTATCTATTTTCTAAGTTGGAATCACAACATCAGTACAAATTCGTCCAACATGACAGATTTTCCAATCTTGATTAGCCTTTTTCAAATCTTCTTGAGGGATTTTAACTCTGATACCCTTATCTTTACTTGGTCGCTGAATAGAGGTGGAAGCCTGTTTTGTCATTAGATTTGATAGAGCATCACTATCAGAATCACCCATTTTTAGTATTAACAGATGAAAGAGTATCAATAGGTGAACATTTCTGCCAAAATAATGAGAATTAATTGTTTGATAAGACTCCCATTTACTCTAATTAGGTTTAATAATCATGAAATTAGCTAGATTTGTTCTTATTAGTTCTGAACTGAGAAGATTGATGGGAGTTTTCTGGCGAAAAATCAGAACTGTCTAATAAGCCCAAAGGAAACAATACCTAACCTCAGGAAGTGAGCCAAAATAATGGGTTAGACGCGATTCGGACTAAAATTGGGATAGAGTGTGAAAATGAAAAATAAAAGGAAAGGAGGTTGACTTTCAAGTATGAACACAGAGATGATGGCGTAAGCAGTGATCCCATACGAAAAGAGAAACTAAAAGACGAACCTGCAAAAAAACAACAACAAAAAACAAAGAAGATGAAGAAAAGAAAGGAAAATCTTACCTGAGGAGTAAATTATGGAACCTAGAGAAACAACAAGACAAACTAGAACTCCCAAGGCTTCACACTTCAAAATTACTCCATACTAATATAACTATTACAATCTGAAAACTTATATTTTTTTAAACTTCACTCGAAAACTTAAAACTCTAATATGATTGGGGGATATGATACTAATATGCAACATATTGTGTCCCATTATATCATTCCTTATGCAATATATAGTTGCATATGAAATTATTGATTCCATTTAAAACCTAGCCAAATCTTCATCTTTAAACTTGGACTTTGATCTCCTCCGATGATAACTTTGTTGCCTCCTTTGTGAATTGAACTGCTAGGGTTTTTTTTGAAAGAAAGAGGGGAAGAAAAAGTACTTGTGCCAGAGAGCACACCGCTGATCTCGTCCTCCGATGAGCAGATCGAGTGAACAATTCCACAATATCGATCTGCTCATCGCTGATCTATTCTTATCTTTTTTCTTTTTTCCTTTTTTTTTCCTCTCTCTACCCCCTCCACTTGAACAACAGAAACGAAGACCTACTCTCTTTACCCCCTCCACTTCATCAGAAGAGGAAATCAAAATCCAAGTTCGGAGATGAAGGTCAAGCTAGGTTTTAAACGGAATCCATAATTCCATATGCAACTATCTATTACATAATGAATGATATTATAGAACATGGGTTTCATGTTTTGGTTGCACGTTGGTTGGATTTGGTTTGGTGGTAAAGGGTAGAATTGGTAGAATTTAATGAATCGACCCATTTATTGAATGATTTTGGACTGGCCCCCATTCAATGGAGTTTTTGAAAGGAGTGGACTTTTAACCTCCTTTGCCCTTAATTTAAGTTACCAATTGTAACACCCCATAACCCAAAATACGGGACATTACCATAAGTCTACAACGAGACTCAAATCCGGCAGAGTCTCGCCTGTAAATTGGACCTTTTGTCACCTGATAAACACAGTGCATACAATAATATACACAGCGGAAGCAAAAGAAGCTAAAGGTATGCACAAAATTGCCACCCATTTTTTTTTCTCAACCGAAATTCCAACGATGTAGGACCAGAAGGGACCTGTCAAGACAACATTGTCTAAAATTATCCCATCCTCTAAGTCACCTGCAGTATAACTATGACATTCAATATTTCACTTAACATGGATATATTTGTGATATAATATATAGTTATGTTTGTTGTTTCCTATTAAAATATATATAGCGAGAGAAGATAAAGTAGAAGTCGCATTCATATAAAAACAAAAGTAACGTAAAGCTCACAACCCGAGCTATAAAACATAAGTCTCAAAGTAAGAGAACATATGAAATAAGTCATCCACTGTGACTGAAGAGAGGGAAACCTACATCCACCACAAAATGAGGAATCCTTCGCGTCTGTAAACCACGTCACAACGCCACTAAGGATCCTAACTCGATCCTCAAACATCAACTGAAAAACCACGAGAATAATTGGGTGAAAAACTCAGTAGGTAGATCAACCATCCTAATACCATCACATGCAGCGATTAATCTGATGAACAATTCAGAAACATTTATAAAGAGATGCATAACATATAGTTAATTGAAACATCAAAGAAAATCCTGCATATACATATACAACAATAGTAGTGTACTTCTGCTAGTATAGCCAAGGAACACGACCGGGTTACCCCAGTCAGAATTACTTCAAGATCAGATACCACGTGCGCACAATTTGACGGCTGCAGACTAGACAAGGGCCCCCAACTAATCCAGAGAAGGTTCCCTTACAACCTACCCCCGCGTCTAACACCCATCGGGTAGGCATGCGAACCTCAGCTAAACTAGTTACTCAACACCACCAACAAACATGGTTTACTAGGAAATAATCGTGACTTCCCAGACTTCCTTAGATGCACTTGTCTCCCTGACGTCCCATACCACCCTGAAGACAAAAACACCTAGCAAAGTCTCAGATGGTGTACCACATCCGGATAAGCATTATCCACCATCCTTGTAGAGAGTCCCCAACCTTTCACAAGCTTACCTTAGTGATAATATATAGTGGTATATATATATAGGTTGTGTGTCTTTTAAGTTAAAGTTCGAAAACTATTTTGGAAGAACCCTTTTTGAAAACCAAAGTCCTTTTTTTTGTAGAAATCCCCTTTTGAAATTTCTTTTCTTTTGAAATCTACATACAATAAGTGTAACTGGTCCTAAGGATGAGGGACCATGGCAAGCAAACTCACCCACCCTCGTAAGGGTGAGGATCCCTGGCAAGCTAACCCGCTCACCCATAAGGTGCGGAACCATGGCAAGCCAACCCACCCACCCCCGTAAGGATGAGGATACCTGGCAGGCCAACCCACGCACCCAAGTCTAAAGGACCTGGCAAACCAACTCACCCACCCTCATAAGGGTGAGGATCCCTGGCGGCCAACACACACAGACCGCTCGGGCGGGAATCCGAGTGGAAGTAACACATTCACCAGTCCACCTAAGGCATACACGGTTCTCCGTGTCGTCGTGAACCCTATCAAGCCCGGTCATGTGACGACACTACCGTCTTTAGGCGGTCACGAAAGAAATTCTTTTTTGTCATATTTTCAAAGTTGGGTTTCACATCGAGAAAACACTCGATAAAACAGATTTTCGTCTCTTCCAAAGGTTTTCAATATATCGAACATGGTTTTCCAAACATAACCATCATTTCATCCACATAAATCGTGATAGTAATATTGAAGCCACATTTGTTCACAATCCACGAGAAATATTTCATAAACATGATATAAAATCAAGCATGCATATTTCCATATTAAAATCAGTTTCTCAATGCTTTCTTCATAACATAAGTTTGTTGTTATCCATAATTTCATGCCATGCCTTGTATACAAAAAGTACATATATAACAGTTCAAAACATGCATTTAAAATAGTTGGGGGCTATTAAGATGAATTGACCACCTACCTCTAGCGGTACAGAAACTGATCATCCTCATCTAGAGAGTCAGCAACACCCAGCTCACCAGCTGAAGGAAAAAATAAAGAAAACCACTGTTAGGTTTTGTAACCTAGAACCCAAAAATATAGAAAAAGTAAAACGAGCATAAATCAACCTTCAGAGCCTTAAACTCAAACATCATAAGTCAGAAAAGTCCACAAGGTCTATTTTAACCTCGTATGTCCCCATCCACTAGGCCTTGTTCAAGATGAAACTATAATTCCATAACCCAATATCTTCACCAACATGGGGTTAACTAAAAATAGTCCCATAAGTCTTAGAAATCATCCAAATAAGAGGAATGCTCAACATATAATGTAAACCTACAGAGTATTATCATGTCCATTCATGTGTCTTTTATCTTTTCTCCAAATAATAAGGCACATTCATCAAAATCCTCAAAACAGCCCAAAAGTCTCATCCTAGACCTAAAGTTCATCATCAACTAGGGTTTTAAATTTCTTTTATGCTTTTCCATCATCCACCTCCATTAATTCAAGGTTTAACCTAAACAGTCCCAATTTCATTGTTAAACTCATATAAAAAAATAAATTTAAACTAAATCCTCAAAGTACAAGCATTTTCATTTTCTCAAAAATAAATTAGAGATCAAAGAGAGTTATACTAACCTAAAGTTTGATAGATCAACTCCCAAAACACTTCTAACAACTTGATCAACTTCAACTCTTACTTCCTAGTATCCCAAATTCATTTTACATAAAAACCTAAGCATTCAACCTCAAATAACCCCGCTTTTTTTCTTAAAATTGATAAGAAAACCAACCTTAGATGTTTAGTAACTCAAAACAACTTCTAGGTCACCTCCCAAACCCTAGATTAAGCTCCCAAGATGTTGTCCTATAGCATGCATGTTCGTTTTTCATCAAAAGTCCCAAAATTTCATCATCAAAATAGTCTAAAAAATCAATCGAAGGGTTAGATCCCACCTCTACCAACAACAACCCACTAAAACCCTCTTCTTCTACTTTGATTGGTATCACAAATCAAGGGTTTCAAACCCAAATCAGTTGTGTTAGGCTTTAAACTCTCACAAGAACTTAGTTCTTAGCTTCAAAATAACTCCCCACAACCAATTTTCGTTTTCCATTCAAATACCTCAATTTTCATCATTAAAATTTCATCCAAAACAGAAAAAGAGGTTAAAATCTTACCTCAATCCTCAAAATCAGGCCAAAACAATAATCTCCTCCATCAATCAAGCTCCTCCAACAAGATCTACAACAATAAATGAAGTAGAACAAAAACCCTAAGTTAATACAAAAATAAATCAGCTGGAATCTAAAGATTTTTGGGCTAAAAACTTACCAAAGGAGTTTAGAGGTTGAGGGAGAAGAATGGGGCTGATTTCCCCTTTCTTCCTCTTCCTTCTTTCTTCTCCTTTCTCCTCCTTCTTCCTCCTTCTTCCTTCTTCTTTTTCTTATTCTTCTTCCTGCTGCTGCCAATTTTCTTTCTCCTCTCAACGTCTCTCTCTCTTTCAGCTCCTGTCTCTCTCTCTCAGCTCTATCGAGCTCTCTCTCTCTCTCTGTCTCTCTTTCTCTCTCTCGGTTCCTCTCTCTCTCAACTCTCTATCTTTCTCTCTCGGTTCCTCTCTCTCTCCGCTCTCTATCTCTCCTTCTCTCTCAGCTCTCTTCTTTCTCTTAGTTCCTCTCTCTCTCTCAGTCTTTGTCTCTCTCTCGGTCCCGCTCTCTCTCTCTCTCTCTCAGTCTTTCTTTTCTTTCTCTCTCTCTTAGCTCCCTGTCTCTCACTCTCGGCTCTGTCGAGCTCTCTCTCTCTGTCTCTCCTTCTCTCTATCGGTTCCTCTCTCTCTCAACTCTCTATCTTTCTCTCTCTCTCTCAGCTCTGTCGAGCTCTCCTCTCTTCTTCTTTTCTTTCTTTCCTTATTTTCTTTTTTTTTTGATCAGCATTCAGCTGATTGGGGGAGAGGGTGGTGGCGGGCTGAGTTTGGGTCATGGGCTGGGTCGCGGGTCAGGCCAGCCCGTGTCCCCCAACCCTAGCTAAAAATTCCTTTCTTTTTTTTTCTTTTTTTGCTTGCTTTTCTTTTTATTATTATTATTGTTATTTTATTTATTATATATTTTTTTTAGCAGCAAGATCAGATAAATAAGTAGCAACACTCTATT
>MVGT01003759.1:0-39277 GCA_002174775.1 Macleaya cordata
ATCTCATTATACTATTCATCCTAGAGCACTAAAATGCATAAAGATCTTCACAGAAAGTTTTGGTGGCCAGGAATGAAAAAGTATGTAGCTCAATGTGTGAAGAAATGTTTGACTTGTCAACAAGTAAAGGCTGAACATTGGAAGCCACCTGGTCTTCTCCAACCTTTATCAGTTCCAGGATGGAAGTGGGAATATGAAACGATGGATTTTGTTTCTGGTTTACCAAGAACTAGCGAAGGGATAGATTCGGTGTGGGTCATTATGGATAGATTGACAAAAATTGCTCATTTCATACCAGTCAAAATTTCTTATTCTGTTGAAAAGTTAGTATGATTATATATTTCAGAGATAGTGAGACTACATGGTGTGCCATTAACTATAGTATCTGATAAAGGTACCCAGTTTACATCTGAATTTTGGAAAAGCTTACATAAAGCCTATGGGACTAATCTTAATCTCAGCTTAGCTTTTCATCCACAAACAGATGGACAGTCGGAACGAGTAATTCAGATATTAAAAGACATGTTGAGAGCTTGTATGCTTGATTTTCAAGGTAGTTGGAAAAGACACTTACCTCTAGCCGAATTTGCATACAATAATAGCTATCAAGCAAGCATCGGAATGGCACCATTTGAAGCTTTGTATGGAAGACCTTGTAGATCACCAATTTGTTGGACAGAAGTTGGAGATAATCTTTTAACTGGACCAGAAATAGTTGCAGAAACTACAGAAAATATTAGAATTATTCGGGAAAGATTACGGGCTGCACAAAGTAGGCAGAAAAGCTATGCAGATCATCGTCGACGACCACTTCAATTTGAAGTGGGAGAATTTGTGTTTCTTAGAGTATCTCCAAAGAAAGGCATTTCTAGATTCGGGTTGAAAGGAAAACTTGCACCAAGGTTTATTGGACCATTTCAGATTATAGAAAAGATTGGATTAGTAGCATATAGACTTGAATTGCCTGCACGTCTAGGGCAAATTCATGATGTATTTCATGTATCTATGCTACGCAAGTATGAACCAGATCCCTCTCATGTAATTGATTGGCAATCTTTGCAAGTGGATGAAGATGTTTCCTATGAAGAAGGACCTATGCAAATTTTAGATCGAAGAGAAAAGATACTGCAAAATAAAGTCATCCCTTTAGTTAAAGTCTTATGGTGACATCATAATACATAAGAAGCAACGTGGGAGAAGAAATCTAATATGCTAGCTCAATACCCAGATCTTTTCAATTGAGGTACATTTTTAATTTCGAGGAAGAAATTCTTATAAGGAAGGGAGAATGTAACGACCCAAAATAATTTTGTTGACTTTGGTGAGTCAAGTTGAGTCGAGTCCAACGCTTCAATCGTGGAACCTATTAGGTGTTAAAATAATTAAGTCTAGGATTAAATAATGAGTTTTTGTTCAGAGCATAACTTGAAGAATCGAACCATATGAATGGATAGATCTCAAAAAGTTATTCAATTTTGACTACGCACGCGCAACAATAAGACACTAAATGATCCCAAACCAAGGCCTGAAACACGATTTGGACTAGTACCAAAGGTACCCACGATTTTGACACGATTTTGACACGATTTTGACCACAATTTTGACAATTGTACTTTAGTTAGATGTGTATACACGAGCTATAGATGTGTGTGATGTATTAAATAATATTTTTATAGTTTATACCTTGTGTGTACTTAACTATACATGTATGCTTATACAAAAAAAAAATTCTTTTTAATTCTATCACATTATAAGGTGGATTGGAATTTTTTTTAATTCCACCGTTTTTTTTAAGACAATAATAGAGAGAGAACTCTCTTTTATAGTAGAGTTTAAGAGAGGGAGACTGTGAGAAGAGAGAAGGAGAAGAAGGAGAGAAGGAGAGAGAGAGAGAGAGAGAGAAGTAGGAGAAAATGAAGATGGCGATGATGATGGGCCGACGGGGAGATCGTAGGAACAATATGATTTGTTGATTGAGGTATAAATTTAAAACCCTAGCTTTTCATTTTGATTTAATTAGATATTTTACATTGTTAATCCTTAGTTTTCAATTTTAGGGTTGATTTTGGTTATAGTTTAAGGTTTGATTAGACCTTTCAAACCCTTAATTGATGAAATTGATAATTGGGAGGGTTGATTTTGACCCAAATTTATTATTTTGGGTTAGATTGTAGGATTCGGAGGTCTAAACCAATTGAAGAGGATATTTAGAGCAAATTGGGTTTATAATCCTAAAGCCCTTATTTGATTTGATAAGGACCTAGTTTGGGAGTTATTTGAAGAACTTGAGATTGATTTTGATTTTGTGGTTAATTCTAGTGGATTGAATTTGTTAGTGGTGGCAAATTCAAAAATTGAATTTTAGGTTCAATGATTTTGAAGTATTTGGTTTCCTCTTATTAATGTCAAAAGAGGATGACTAAAGGGACTTAGACCCTTGTAGTGACTGTTTAGGTTAGAATTTAGATTCCTAGACTCTATATGAAATTAGTATGAATTGAATTGAGTTTTGAAAGTGAATTAAATGTGTTGTTTACAGTTGGGAGTGTGTACTAATATCAGTACACTAATCGGAGGAAATTAATGCAGTAAAAAGTTTGCCTTGCGGGATTTGAGGTAGGAACTTATAAATACTCTCTTGTAGCCATTAAAGTACTTTCAATGCTTTTGATAGGGTTTAGATTTATAAATCAAATGTAATTATTTTGCAAAGCATTCATGATTTATTTGTGATGTCCTATTGATGTGAAAATGATTTCCCAAAAGTATGGTTTTACATAGTGATGTAAAATAGTAATAGTTATTTTTAAAATAACTAGATTCTAATAGTTATATATATGAATGAGTTATATACATATATAAGTATATGGATGATTGTTTTCTTACTTATAGTTAAATAAACTATATTTTCAAAAGAATCGAGATTTAATCGTTATCGAGCTTTAGGGATGGGTATATTTCTAAAACCAAATGGATTTTCGTGTTCCTATAAAATATATATATTTTACTTCATTCCATCTATTGGGAGAAGTAGTTGTTTTGAGATGATGTATAGGATAGAGGTTCCCAGTTGATTGAGTATGTGTTGGTGATTCCCTAGGTACGGGCTTTCCCTCAGAATATATACTATATATGTTATGCTGGGCTTTCCCCCGGCTATGATTATTACCGGCTTTCCCCGGATTATATTACGGGCTTTCCCCCGATTACCCGGCTTTCCCCGGATTATATTACCGGCTTTCCCCGGAATAATATTAGATGGGAGATCACAACATGTACATGGATGTTAGTTTTTATAGGAAAAAGTATTTTCTACTACTAAAACTTATAGTATTATAATATATATTTTTAGGTGATCCGAAAATGGACTTGTAATGCCTACACGAGCAAATCATTGAAGATTTCCTAAAAACAATGATTTGTTCCGTATTTTCATTATGTTTTCCTGTCTCATGACAGGAATGGGACTCTCATGATATAGGAAAACTATTGAAATCTAGGTTAATCTATTTCTCTTTCTGGAAAACAATGTTTGGATAGGTACGTGTATGATTCTAGAAATGGTGAGGTTACATGCTGCCTAGATTAGGCGAAGACTTGAGGAGCGTAACAACTCATAGATTATTTTAATGATCATTAAAATATTTGCTCGAGTCAAACGGCTGACTACCGCGACAACGGCTACATCGACAAATTATGGTCAAGGGTCCACTTGAACCCAAATCACGAGCCAGCGTGCTTCTCACAAAAAATTGATAAATCAGTCGCTCGGTCGGAAATCAGGAATTAACGATGGGGTTCCACATCGGTTAAGTTGGAACACGATTTTACTCACCGACTAGGAGCTGAAACATCTAGTCGTAGCCACTTCACTCTAAGATGATTACACTACACAATATTATGATGTGAGATGTTGTTAGTTTATATTTACTTGTATGGGTAAGTGAATGGTTATCGGTTTATGTTGTAGAACAAGTACCAACTACTTTTACATTACTGTATTATGATTTCTCGATTTTCTTTTAAAACCTGCATTGTCTTAAATTCATGTTAGTGACTATTTGTTAGTATTATAAGTTTCTTACTGAGCTTTTTGCTCAAGTCCAGGAGATATTACTGCAGAGGGAAACGAGGATACAAGAGAGGATTGGTCAGACTATATCTGTATCCTTTGAGGAGATCGATATAGAGAGTACGTCAACGATAGTTTTCTTACACTTGAGGTGTTGTATTTTAGCCTTTTTGAGGTGCATGTTATCTTACTTGTTTTGTATATATTTTCTTAAGATATGTATATAAGACAAACACACTTATATATATTATATCACTTAACTCAAGTTATCCATACATATTATTCAGTGAGGTATCATTTTAGAATTGTGGTTTGAATCCAGCCTAGTGGATGACTAGGTATTATTATTTCGATGAAGTAAGGTAGATTGGCCCTGAGAAGATGATATATCTATTGTGGATGAATAGAATGACTTAGGACGTATTATTGTGGATAAATCATCTCTTTTACGGGTTTATGATAGGTTGAGAACCCTGAAAATATAGGGGAAACTCTGGCGAATTTTTCATTAGGCCTATCCATATTTTAAGGTGATTAAGTTTTCCCGAACTAGATTAGTTTAACTCCGATTTAGGTTCATAAACCTTGTTTAGGTTTGTTTAGTACTAATTAGTCATCTTGTATAGTTAACCTAATGCCTCGAGATACGATTCAATCTCTTAGAGATTTGAGTTTCAAATTGGGGCGTTACAACACTGCTCTCATTGGTCTACGTGGCGACAACCATGCCATGTAGACCCCAATCTCAGGAAACCATGTGGCGACAACCAAGCTACATGGACATTCTAGCTCAGGCCGTGTAACGACAACCAAGTCACGTGGTTACTATATACATCAGCTAACATGGTGACAACCAAACCACACTCGTAACCCTAACATTCCTAACATAACTACCTTGTACGGGCCTAAGGCGCATTTCACCTCTACCCTCAACGCCTTCTCTAGGGGGAAAAGTGATGGTTTAAGGTCTGGAGGGCCGAACAGGCAAGAGAGTAGATGATGTCTGAAGGCACCATCTAAATCCCCCTTTTGCATGGAGGAACGGAGCGCACACAAGCACACTAAACGAGCCAATCCGGGGACTGAGAGATCTCTGTCGTACGCAACCTCACTTTGGAACCATCGATCGCGTGGGTCTAATCATCATATGTGGCAGGTCTCGAGGATAGCTCATGAGTATCGCGTGCTCCTCTACCTCGGGACCCCTAGCCATCGCCAAACCTGGGCGCACCACGTATCCAAAGGGAGATGGCGTAGTCCAGAAATCTCCATTTATAAGCAAGACGATGGGTAGAGAAAAAAAAGGGTTTTGGGTTGGACACTCAATCAGAAAGGATTTTGGGTTCGAGTCACCTATCTACTTACAAGGGGGATTTGACTCCATCCCACTCTAACCTAAGAACTCAGACCCCTTAGTGGGAAAATCCCTTTCTCTCCCTCTCTCTCTCTTTCAAGCAATCTCCCTCTCTGTTGAAAGACACTTTTTCAAACTTGGAGCACCCCTCTTCCGCTCCCTGGAAATACCAGAGCAGAACCAACTCCGTAAAATAGAGAGAACGATCCTACTGACAAAGGGACGAGAACCAAGTCTCTTTCTCTCTCTCGCATACGCCATTCGACAGGCTCCTTCCTCCGCTGTCCCCCTCTCCATGACCTTACCTTCTCCTCCATTCGTATATCTCTTACCTTATGATTAATGCGATCTTTGTACGGTCACCTTCGCTGATTAAGGCAAGGACTCGTGCCGACCTCTCCGGACCTCAGGTGACTGTGAATCCACACATTACATATCCCACTACGAATAATTTTATTTCTAGGTGACTCATGGCATTCCTATATTTCAGAAACTCCTAGAAATGATTAGTGTTTAATGTGATTCTATGTTGTATGTTGATTCCTACATTGAATATAGGTCAACATCACCCTAGTTTTCCTTTCATTTTTTCGGTTTTCCAAAATGAAGGTTCATTTCTAAGGTTTTAAGGCTCATTTCTAAAGAACAACCCCTAATCTCTCTCTTAAAGAGATTTTGAAAAATATTTTGGTTTTTGTTTTGAAAAACATTTTGAAAACATTTGAAATTTTTTTTGTGCAATACTCATTTTGCCAGTCATTTTGACCTTATCTCTACACTTATATACAGTCCATGTATACAATCTTATGCATTGTGGATGTTTTTGGCAAAGCTTATTTTTTCGATACACATAGGCTTCTCTCCTTATGCTTACACCCTTCTAACACTTATTGGGCTTACTGTAGGTCCATGGACCTTAAGCCCATACTTAAGTCTATGGGGAAAAATCTTTATGTCACATTATAAAAACAGACTCTGACCTGTGATGATTAATAAAATTATAAGTAAACTGTTGCTTGTGATGTTTCTGATTTGAAAAACGTGGTGGAATACCACATAAAGAGTGGTTACAACAACGGTATTTAGCATACAACAACATTTTTTGACATTTCAGCAATGTTTCATTGACTTAAAAGATCTGTTTTTGATACAACCATGTTTGCTCATCCCACAAAATCATTTCCTCCATAGAGGTCGATAGAAACGCCGAAGTGTAGATTCGAGGCATTTAGAGACTTTTCGATCGAAGATTAGATCGTGAGAAATAAATAGGGTATTTCATTACTTATACACCTATGATTTTATTTATATCATCACTGGGATAATGGGTTATTATCGTTTATTTTGTTTATTGGATCTATTTCATATTTTTGAATTTATTTAGATGATGAAAACTTGGTTATATGTATTGCATTTTATTGTTCAGCATTAAATGAATTAATGTTATCTTCATGAATATGTTGAGGAGTTGAGTTTTGTTTATATCTAAATGTTCGTAAGATCCATGGCTATCTATAGTAAAAATTTTATTACTTTCAGATGAGTTTTTTTTTAAGTTTTTAGATTTTCAAAAATTAGACCTCGTGTATTGAAAAAGTGTAGTCCAGAACTGTGCACAAAATGTTTTATCAGTTCCTGGGTAAAACGGTTTAGATTCATTTTCTGGTTAAACACAAAAGTTTTAGATCTTGTCGTCTAGTTTTCAGTACACTAAAGAAATCTAATTTTGGACTTATAACGTATGCGTAATGAATTTTTAACTAAACATCGTTAGATCTGTCTGACTTGAATAAGTTTTTAATTTTTGTATTATTTCATGTGTATTTTGCCCTTATAAAAATATTTAAAACTGACTTAGTACAATCGATTCAAGACCTATTGGAATGTTTTGGATTTATGATGGGATCTGTAGGGATTTTACATAGTCGTTTTGTGACTGTTATCTATTAAAAAGTGTTTTAAGGTTTTTAAGCTCTTTAATTCTTGAATTTTGGTCAAAACTAGTTGAGTTTTCATATTGGATCTAACATCCTTGGATTTGGGCCTCCATGACCCAATGAGCCATGAGTTTCGAACTTCGGGGTGTTATAGTTTTGGTATCATAGCTTAACCTTTAGATTTCCTTGTTCTTATGGGACTTATTTTCAAAGGTTTTTTGTTTCGGATAATTGAGTTATTTGTTTCAGTTTTTAATTCCAACTATCTATTTCAGTTTACTCAGCTAATTGTGGGACTCTTGAGTATTTCCCTTTTATTTTTTTATTTATAAGACAAAGTTAGAGTGTGTTCAATTTAAAACCAAAATGAGTAGGAGAAACCCTAAGTAAATTTTGGATAATAACTAAAAATCGTAATATGAATTGGTTGTTTGTATGCAGTTATAATTAGGGCTTGACATTAGTAAAACCCTAGTTGTTTGCTTCTCGTTGCATTAACGCTTGGAGCGACTTGATCTATTCTATCAACATGATGGTTGACATGTATGACATGGTGAGAATGAAAGTACAAGTACAAATCTAAGGAGTTTCACTGATGGAGGTGATGTGACGTACATACAGTGTGACTACAATGACTTGAGCTGTAACGACCTAACCCTAGGGTCCCTGACCCGAACCCGGTCCACTGGACCCCAAGCTCAGTCCGTTAGAAAAGGAGTTACAATTTTCGTATATATTTTTTTTTAAAAAGAGTCAATTAACACATCGAGAGAGAGATAGTTTAGCAGATTACTACCTCTGAAAATCTACTCTCTCTCTTGATTAAGGGTTTTCTTAAAACTTTATAAAAGTTATCAACAGACCACAACTTATGTTTTTCAATATATCACCACAATCATACAAGAAGATGAACTATAATTCAAGTAGGTCACCTAACTATAAAATAAAATGCCTCTTACATAGGAAAGAGGTCTCAACCAACTACCTTACAATAAACCATATAATTCATGATGTAGTCCATCACCAAGTACTTAGAAAATTATTCAAACCATTCAAATATAAAATCCATAATCCCAACCCTGCTTAAATGATAATAATAATTAGTAGTGTTTTTCCGAAGTAGAATAACCTACTCCGTAGTTCGTAAGACGAGTAACACTCCCGCGAATCTACGATCCGCCTGATGTTCGAACTCCTGAATCTGTGGAGAGTAGGAAAGAAAATAACGAGTTTAACTCAGTAGGAAGAAATAATAACATCACGAATATATATATATATATATATATATATATATAAATCTATACTTATACCCCTTTTCGTTGGATTCCCGTAAAGAAGAATCCAACTGACTCACCTTGCCTACGACACATGCACTCCATGTCTCCACTATCATTACACCTTAGTGTTAGATGGTGTGTCATGCTCCAACTATGATCTGCCACGCTTTTCAAGCTTTGTGACAGCAACATTTCATGGCACATATCATCATAAAAATGTGACTGAAACTTTCCCAAAGTATATATACATAATCTACCACACAACATGATCATCATTGCATATTAGCTTGCATAAATCATCACTAAATCATGTTCAAAAAGCATACACATCGCTTATTGATAAGCATACAGCAACACATTTCAAAATGTATAAGCATTCAACATCAGTTTATAATCAGAAAAGTGTGGTCTTTTTGACAGCTTATTCTCTTTACAAGTTTTTAAATCTTATAGCTATTACGGGTGCCACCCACGATCGTTAGATCGTCTTCCGCAGGGAACCCATCATGGGGCATCGCCATAAGGCCGCCTAAAAGGCACAAATCATTTAGATTCAAAATATTTCTCTTGTTCATTGTTACATTTTTTTTCCCAAGTGATCATACACTCAACATGTATCGTTTACACAAAACATGTAACACACATGCAAATCATCATTGATATAGGCATGCTTCATTATCATTATCATCATCATTATCACCATCATCATCATCATCATCATCATCATCATCATCATCTCAATGTGTAAAATATATGTAACATATTTAGATTTACAAATAAATCAACCGCATGTTAGATCACAAATATTAATTTCAATGAAAACGAACAAGCGCAAATATATATAGATCATGGTTCCTAATTCATCTGAAACAAACCAACAAAATATATATATATATATATGGAGATCACGGTTTCAAGTTCATATAAAACCAACAACACATGCACCCAATAAACGGTTTCAAGCTTACATCGAATGTATCCTTTTTGTAAAAATCGATTCTTGTCTATATATATATGTATGTATACACACACACACACATATATATATTATCATGTCATCAAAATATAAGTCACATCCACAACAAGATTAGACCGTGTATATTAATATTACACATACTCACATAGATCATAAGGATGAATATAATCTTAAAACGATTCCCATCCTACCTTAACCGCGATCCTATTGAGTAGAGGTTGTGATCTCTTCCTTTTTCTTCTCCTTAGTCTTCCCTCCTCCTCTTTAGCCTAGGTTTTGGTAGAGGATGTTGGTGTGTTTAGGGATAGTTGAAGAAGAGAGCAAACAGTTTAGAGAGGGAGAGGGAGAAATCGGCTAGTCTCTCTCTCTTTTCTTTCTTTTTTGTTTCAATGTGGAGAGAATGAGTGAATGTGAGCGTAAGAGAGGGAGGGAGAGTAGAGATCGAACTCCTCTCTCTCTCTCTTTCTTTCTTAACTAATCTTTTCCAATCACCTCCCCTCTTTCCTATTCAAGGGTTTCACCCAACTATGGTATATTTTCCTCCATTTCAAAATATCATGCTAAGGTGTATAATATGACCACAAAAATGTTGATGTTTCAACCTACTAGTACTTGACACATGTCCATCAAAAGTGGATCCTACGGCTAGCACTTTTCACTATGTGTTTAATTCAAATTTGGTGAACAAATCTTTCCAACTTTAGGTGTCAATCATAGATATTAGGTAAACCTTTGGGAATATACTAGTTTAAATTATATTTGGTTTGTTTCTCTATTATGCAAATCGATTATGGCATCTATATATGCCGATTTTGGAACATCTAACAAATCTTAACTCCTAAACGAATCCAACGGTTGGCATCTCTTGATTCTTCTCTTGGAAAGGAAATATTTTTATTGCTATTAATATTTTCAAAATGAGCTAACCAAAATTATTCTTCATCAAATGAATTCAAATTTTGAATTCATTTCTTAACCTAGATGTTATACTAGTTTAGAAATTATTCCTTGACATTTTGGTCACATGCTAACCAAATATATATGTCTATATATATTCATTTATAACATGAATATTTTCATTGCATGCATGAAAATTATTTTAGGTAACAATATATGTGTTAAGAGAGATAATTGGATTGATTCTCTCTCTCTCTCTCTCTCTCTCTCTCTCTCTCTCTCTCTATCTCTAACGTCCCCCACCTATGGAGTCCACCTTGTCATTAATTTCTTGCATGCAATATACTTAGTGTGATTTTAAAAATATTTTCCAATGAATTAAATCCTCACATGCATATATGTATATATATATAAATAAATAAATAAATAAATATATATATATATATATATATAGAGAGATATAAAATCAACATATTTTCCCATGAAATAATGATTCCAACTCAACACAACTACTAATGATATCAACAAATTTCACATGAAATAATAACTACTAATAATGTCAACAAATTTCACAGGAAATAATAACTACTAATGATATCAATAATTTCACATGAAATAATAATTTCAACTCAACATAACTACTAATATTAACCATCTAAACACATGCAAAGCAAATTTTTATGCATGCATGTAAAACGTGTACGTAGGCAAGGGACTCCTTAATCCCACCCCTATGGGAATTAACACATGAGTTTTGACACCCAACACACGGATTAGTTCAAGTTTTCAGACTATACTCAACCCATGGACTTGGGCCTATCTTGTCCATTTCACAACATAAGGAAAATAAATTCTTGGGTGTTACACGAGCATTGCGTTAGTTTAACTTGATGCATTTTGCATTATGTTTGGAACATTTTGTGTTCGTATTGTGTTTTAACTTCTTAAGGGAAGTCAGTTTGTCCTTATGGAATAAACAAGCTCCATATGATATGACTCATTAATCGAGAACCACCAGATGATTTGGTCTCTTTGAGATGTGATCCAAGAAGTGGATCAGTTGACATTAGATTAGGTAACATTGAATTGTTAGTTAGTAGGAAGTTAGCTATTTCTCTTAGTATGATTTGATCCAAGGACCGAAGCTATTTTCTTTTGAGGAGATAAACGATATGTTTATATGCTTCATTCATCTGGCTATGGAAATTAGCGGATGGATATCAAAGGACACTTACACCGAAGCAGCCCACCTTATTATCGAAGGAGTCGCGACAATAATGATGGGCCATGACGACAATTAGACATCATTCGGTAGATACATAATGTTAAGTTAAAATGGAGATAATGACGAGAGTGTGATGAAAAATAGTATGCTCCATATTTGTGACACGTACTACATAGGATGGCATCGTTTGGTTAACTACCCAATATGGAGCGACCATGTAAGGGTGAATAGGATAAAGTTGGTCAACTATTGGGTGATTATTCACACCAAGTCTTGTATTCTCTGATGACTTAAACTTTTACCACATCGCAATCACAACGGATTCTCAAATGAGATGTAGAGATACAGAACAACGTAGAGTTTCACTTTTATAGAGAGTCACTATAGACTCTATATAAATCCACTCCTTCACTTTTGAACATAAGTTTTGCACAAGAGTTTTCAGAGTCTTTACGAGTGTTTTTAAGTAGTGTATGAGAGCACAATAATTATTAGTTCGCTAGGGCGTATAGATTTATAATGCTACTTCTATATGACGCGATCGTTGTATCCTGGGAGATAGACATCCATGGAACCGTCGGCACCATTGCGAGGACGAATTTGTCTTAAGGACATTGTGTCTAACACAAGCCTCGATCATTTTTCAGATAAGTTTTCTTCTTTAAATTATTTTGATTTTGTGTGAATCAATTTTTCAAGAAATCCAAACCAATTTTTCCAACAATCTTAAGATATATTCTCACATAGTTTGGGTTCTTGAAAAATGGATGGTTCCTTAGTTTCTAACTGTGGGATCGATGACCCTCTGGAGGGCGAGTCGTCTCACTTTCTATAATTTATTATGTTCTATTGTGTTTCTTTCTAGAGAATTTAACTGAGTAGAAGCAGCCCAATGGAAGATCACGACTCTGTCTAATATATGGTGTAAAGTTGTGTCAAAGTTGGAAGACAAATAAAATTATAAAATAACCAGGTATGCATTGTTTGCAACTGTTGTACTTAATATCAACGTCGTCATTTTAGGTGTATTTCAGTTTCACAAATTGTAATTGCATTCTATTTGCACATATGCTGCTTGTATTGTTACTTATCCAATGATGGTAAATCTGATTATTGCTGATCTTTGTGTGTGTAAATTATAGTTGTACACATCTCTACTAACTTAATTATTTTGATGATACAAATATTATATGCATTATTTTTTATCAGAATATATGCTATTTGATCATGAGTGAGTCTGGAATAAAGTAATAATCACACATTTCTATGTGTACTAAAAAGTTTCCAATCTTGATGGATTTTTTCTGTAACACCCCGCCCTCACCTTTTTGGTCTGCAGCCCTTATTCAATGAGAACTAGGCATTTCAGCGGAACCATTAAGAACCTGTAGCTCTAGGGTGTACGCGTTACACCAAGCTAAAAAGATGCTGCACTCATATTCAAGACACAAGTAAAATAAAGCTGAAATAAACTTTATTAACTTCACTGATAAACTGATTCAAACAGATGGTTGATTAAATAAACCCAAAGAATAATGGACTAAACAATGTCCAAACCAAACATAACATATCAAAAGGATGTCCTACGCCTTTACGGAACTCTTGGAAGTCTTCGAAGACTTATTCTTGCCTAACGTACTCCCCTGCCACTACCGAGGATTCACCTGTTGTCCTGAACCTGTAAAATAGTGGTGCTAGGTCAGAACCTAGCTAGCAAGTTCACTAGTTCCCTTGGCTTAGATTTAGGAGAACCATGAGTTTCACAAGAGCAAGTGGTTTAACATTATAGCATAAGATATGTCAGGATAAGAGATTAAACAAAAGTAAAGAGATGTATAAGATAACGACTATTGTGTTTTATGATCTTTCGTTAAGATTAAGTTATCGCAACGAGTAGTGCTCCCTAGTTACTACCCTTGTTTCACCCGTCCCTGTAGTTCACTCAAGATACTGGTCGTGCGCCACATGAATCTGGTGAACTGCCTCGAAATTCGTCCCCCGAACACTAGTAACCCTGCCGGCGCTACTTACGTGTCAAGTGATTCCGTAGACCTCACTTGGCGATTCCGTAGATCTCGCTTGGAGAGGACCAGGCTTATACAGGACCTAAAATATGTTTGCCTACAAGCCAAATAAGTTGATTAAGCACACATCAAGCTTATGGAGGTTTCTTACTCATTCTTTATGTGTCCACAAGTGTTTATGATCATGGAAGTAGTTCACAAGAAGTTACATATGCATTCTAAACTCATAAATACATATTCTTTAATAGCATGCATGTATATCATCATAATATCCTTCATACATGAGCTAACTACGCACAAGAAACTCACCAAAAATACTTTTAGGGTCAAAAGGCCAGTAGGTATTGATACACCCTCAGTGGGTATTGATACCCACTTTCAGACGTGGGAGGTATCGATACCCTCCAGAGGGGGTATCGATACTTGCCCCATCTGTAAACTGGTGGGTATCGATACTTTTTGGGTTTTCTCGTGATTTTGGGTTTTGTTCTTCAACAAAACTCCGAGGAAACATGGTTTTTCTCACCTGCAACTTTAGGGAATCATATAACCATCATATATTCATAGATTCCATGCATTCTAACCATTAGATACATGCACACATCATACGATCATGGTTTACTTGCATTCATTCATGTGGTTAACATATAAATAACATATAATCTAGGTTTTCATGTATTCAATCATTAAGAAAGCATACCAACATCATAGAAAACCTAAATCTACACCAAAAGAGCAAGTTACTACTTGCCTCAAAGCACCAAGGAAGTTGAATCCCAAGGAAGAAGAAGAAGAAGAAGGAGAAGCTCCTCTGCCACAACTTGATTCTCTGAAATTTCTCCTTCACAAAACCCGGGGTTCTCCTTCAAGAGGTTCTCTCTCTCCCTCTCTCTTACCCTGGTGGACCAGCCGTCTCTCCCTCTCTTCCTCTCTAAAAAATCGATGGAAACAAAGGGGTTAATGTTAGGGTTAGTTTATATTAATACTAACCTAATCTTAAACCTACTAAAACTCTAACAGGGTGCCCTCATCCAGAGTGGCTGCCCCCCAATATTAGTAACCTAAGGAAAAATAAGGGTATTACAATTTACCCCCCTAAAAGAGGATTTCGTCCTCGAAATCGCATATACCTCATTAAAAAGATCCGGGTAACTCGCGCGCATCTGTTCTTCTCTTTCCCATGTGGCCTCGCGTTCATCGTGGTGATGCCACTGAACCTTTGCCCAAGGTATCGATCTTGACCTAAGCTTGTGCTCCTTGTAGTTAAGAATCCTATAAGGCTTCTCTACATAAGTTCCTCCTGGTTGTAACTCTAACTCGTGGAAATTGACCACTGTTGGGCGATCCTCAACCCTGGGATGTCTCTGAAGCATAGACACATGGAATACATCATGAACTCCTGCTAACTGGTCTGGCAAAGCTAACCGGTATGCTACTTTCCCTACTCTTTCTAAGATAGGAAAAGGTCCAACGAAACGCGGTGTTAACTTTTCTTTCTTACCGAACCGAAGAACACCCTTCATCGGTGATACCTTCAGTAACACTTGATCACCTACCTTGAACTCAAGTTTCATACACCTCTGATCGGCGTTGCTTTTCTGTCGACTCTGAGCTGCTCGCATATGCTCTATGATTAGGGCTATCTTCTCTGTAGTCTATTGTACTGTTTCCGATCTTGGAAGTTTCGACTCTCCGACTTCTGCCCAACATACTGGAGATCTACAAGGTCTACCATACAACGGTGCCATCCCTATGCTAGTTAGGTAACTGTTGTTGAAGGCAAACTCAACAAGTGGTAATGAATCTTCCCAATTACCCTTAAAGCCTAGAACTACACAACGGAGCATGTCCTCCAGCACTTGGTTAACTCTCTCCATCTGTCCGTCTATTTGAGGATGAAAAGCCGTGCTAAAGTCAAGTTCTGTCCCCATAGCTTCTTGGAACGCTCTCCAATACTTCGAGGTGAATGAAGTATTCCTATCTGGTACCACTGAAATTGGAACTCCGTGATATCGAACTATGTCCTTTACATACAACGTAGCCAACTGCTCCGCGGTATATGTCTTCTTGACTAGCACAAAGTGTGCGCTCTTAGTCAGTCTATCCACAATCACCCAAATGGAGTCGTTTCCCTTCCTAGTCTTGGGTAATCCATCAATAAAATCCATAGATATATTCTCCCACTTCCACTCGGGTATATCTAAGGACTGCAAGGTGCCTGCTAGTTTTCGATGCTCTGCCTTTACTTGCAGACGCATAAGCTGCAGCAGGGCTTAAAGAGTGATATTCATCCCCCATCTCTCTTTTCTCACTTATTTTGTACTAGTGATGTGAAGATGGAAAACTCTTTTTTATTTATTTATTTATCAATGTATAAACAGTCCTCTTATTGAACTTCTTGTTATAAAAATACGTTTGTTCTTTAGGGATTTCGCCTCAGTTGCCTAACTAACGTCATGCAGAGCATGGCCTTAGTATCCTATGGTTTTGTCATCATAGGCTCCCCGCGGGACAAGGGTTTAAAAATAAATAAATTTTTTTTTCTTCTTATTATTTTTTGAAAAAGAAGACAGGGAAAAACTGATAAACTACACAAGACTTGAAATTTAGAAAATTTGGATGAATATTTTGCCTAAAGGCTTCGGTTGAACCCAAGTGAAGGTACCATTACTCAGCGTCTGAGTATTTCAAGACAGATTACCCTTTCCCTTGAACTTTCTCTTTTTGATCTCATCGAGATTAGGTTACACCTTGCTTAGGGATGGGTTTCTGACATCACCGCCTTCTCGACTAGGGATATACTCCTCTTTAGTTCCCTTGTAAACGTTTGGCTTTCTCTTGCCCCTTGTTTGACTGCTTGCTCTTGATATTCTCCCAGTTGAGTTCGAGATTTGACAAATACTGATCAAATTTTCTCAAGTCTTTATTTTTCATCCTACATTTCTATTCTTGACTTTTTTTTATCTTTTACATTTTTTGGAGGGTTCACTACTCTTCCTCTCCACTCAGGGCGTTTGTTGCTCATAGGATTCAGAGAGGGCTTTCATAGGTGGTACCGTGGCTTAGGACAGGCTAGAATAGATGGTACAGGCTCAAATTAAAATTTTGACTTTTTCACTCTCTTAGGTATCTCTCTCTATGACTTTTTCTGGCTCTTCCAGGGTTTTGATTTGCCCGTTGCATTTGAATGACTTTACTTTCTGGGGGATTGGTTTTTTACCCCTTGATTTGGATTTTTGACATTAGAGTTCTCTGGGGACTTTATTTTTGCCCCTTGCTTTTGATACAAATTTATGTTAAAAGTAGGGTGGACATTTGCCCCTGGATTGGATTTTGACTCTTGAATCTAAATTTTTTCGGTTGGGAGAGAGATTTGAATTTCGGGTACAAACGAAAGGCTCAGGCTCAAAATCAGGTTACTAACGACAATGATTTAGCTCTTAGGTTCTTTTTTAGGATTCTGACTGTGAAAGAAGGCCTCTCTTTTAGAATCTCTATCGGCGTTCGTTGCCCCTTGTTTCAAGGTTGAACGACTTACCTCAATGATCCGACAATCCTTCAATACACGAGAGGTAATCTTGTGTCGGTGTCGCCAAGCACCTGATCTTCCAGTATTTGAAAAACACATGTGAACTGACTAGAGTTGTACTTTGTCCAATCGGATTTTGAAAATTCTTCCCTATGCAAGAGGTAATCTTGAATCTGTCTCATCAAGCACCTGATCCTCACATATGAAATCCTTTCGCAAATTCTTCGTTACCCAAGAGGTAGCTTGATTTTTTTCTTGGCAAGCACCTGTTCCTTGGGTGTAAAGAACAAATGTGGAATGACTAGCGCCCTTCTTGTTTAATCGTTGATATATATCTCGCCTTCTCTTTCTCTTGATCAAACCTTATTCTTAATTACTCAACTCTTTGTAATGGTTGATCCGCTTCCAAGTGTGCTTTCTCATTCGCCTTGAGGTATCTTTAAACCAAGTCAGTGGATTGATCATAGCCCACACTTCTTCTCGAGATAACCCAATGTCGATTTTGATTATCCGGAGTCAGTTTTTAGTATTCAGGCTCATTGTCCCTATTTCCTCCTCAACTGGTTTTGGCATTTTTTCCTGTGGCGCCCCAAAGACTCTAAGGCTCATATTCATCCTTGTTTTCATCACCCAAGCAGAGTACTTCTTACAATATTTTCCCCTTATAAAAGGGAAATTGCAAACCTTTATGAAAGAAACAAAAGGTAAAAACTTTTTGGATTTTTTTTAAAAATGAAATCTTTTTTTTATCAGAAAAACAAAGGTAAAATCTTTTCGATTTTTTTGATTTTAGGAAAAATGAAATATATTTTTTTCTTTGAGAAAAAATGAAAATCTCTTCTCCCTTTCCTAAGATCGCCATCGCTTCTTCTCCTTAAAAAATGGTTAGCTGCCACATAACAATATTGCAAGATTGAACTAAATAAAGAAGGTTTAGTATATGCGTACCTTTGCGATTTATTTTCCGACTCGGGGAGATTCTGCCCCTTCATTGAATTTTCACTTGAAATAGGGAACAAAAAAGTGATGTGCGAACTCTGACTAGGAACGCACGTCTAAAGAGTTGTGTAAGCACAACACACGCACACGGGGAAGATGGTACATGAACTCTGACTCAGAATGTGTGACAAGAGGTGGTGATATGGGGACTCTGACAAGGAACGCATATCAAAATAGGGATGTGACATGTGATACATGCAAAACTGGCATGCTAACAACGAGATATGGTGGGCGCGTGCAAGACGGGCATATACTGACGAGAGGTGACACTTGCAAAATAGGCATGTGTACCAGGACTACTGCAGAAGGAACACATGCAAAACAAGCACATGAACCAAAGAAGATAACAAAGGGGACGTTTAAAATGGGCACGCATACCAAAATGGTTGAATAGGCGTAATACATCACATGCACAAGCACCAAGGAATATCACAAGGGTGGCACGTGCAAAACAGGCACGATACGAAGATGACTACAAAGGTAACACGTGCAAGACATGCACGTGAACCAAAAAGATTACGAGGGAGATGTGCAAAATAGGCACGCAAACTGAAGTGTTCGAATGGGTGACATGTGCAAAACTGGCACATGTACCAAGGACCATCGAATAGGTGACATGCTTTTCTCGGCGCATGTACCTCGCTAGGATTTCAAAAGGAACATGCTTTCTTTGTGTATATACTTTTAAGGGGACTCATATAGGGTATACTTTTCTCGGCGCATGTACCTTTGAGAGACTTCGAAAAAGACGTGTTTTCTCTGTGCACGAACTCAGAAGGATTTCACAGATGGATCAGGTGTACAACCAAAATGGTGACCTGGATTAAAAAAGGAGAGAGCATATGGACCAAGACAGGGTCGATTTAACTCTCAAATTGGTTTCAAAATTTTACCATAGGAGATAAGAAAATAGTGTGAGAACCAAAACAGGGTTGCTACACTTTCTTAATCGATTTTGGAATTTCTTTCTTAAAATGGAGAATGCATTGAACCAAAATTGGGCTGCAAATTACAAACAAAGGTAATTATCGAATATGTTGCTTCTGGACGAGCAATAAATTTTTGAGGGACTTCAAAGAGTAATTTTAGCAAAGAAGAACACTTAGATTAGTCCGCTCAACATCGTGCATCTTGATTTTTGGCCCTAAACAGGCAAGATGCCTGCGGAGAGTGGAAGGGTTTGTCTAAGAAGAAAAACCCTTAACTGTAAACCCTTGAACCGTTTTTTTTCTTCTGTTCATAATTGAGCATCACCTTTCGGGGAAATGGCGAGGGAAAGTCTAACAAGAAGAACCCTCGAACATGTGTCCTCGGCAAAATTTGAATGATTGTTTTTTTTTTCTCCTCTTTTTTATTTTATCTCTCATCTTTTATTACATGGTTTCCTTGATTTTGGGGGTGGTTCCCCTTCATTGCACTTACCTCGGGTGATGCCCCTAGTCTGAGTCTGACTCTGAGCTAGTGGCTAAAGTGTACTGCTGATGACTCTGATCTGCACCTTCTGACTGATCCTCTTCGAGAGTGGTTGTTACAACTTGAACCCCAGTCCTCAAAAACATGTCGTCGACTTAAATGCCTGCCCGTATAAATTTATCCATTTAAGAATGGGTGACACCACATAGGAGTGTTTGGTAGTCAGTCCTCATGTTCTTTCTCAATATAGAAATTTGCTCTCCTTCGGTTGGCCGCTCGACCATTTCTCGAACTTTCAGTCTCCACCTAGTGACGAAGCTCGTGAAGGACTCATTTGGTTGTTGTTGCATCTCTTCTAGCTCTCTTTTAGTTACTCTCATGTCCATTCCATAAGCGAAGTGCCTGACTAACGCATCACTCAGCAAGGTCCAGGCGGAGTACTTTAACCGGTCTAGCTCTGCGATCCAATCCAAAGCATACCCTGTTAGGCTTCTTGGAAAGAGATGTGCCAACAAATTATCACTCAGGTGTAGAGGCTTCATCCAACTCATGTACATCAGGATATGGGCCTTCGGTGATCCAGCTCCATTGTATTTGTCCATACGTGGGAATTGGAACCCTATTGATAATTTATCTTTTGGAGGTTGATACCAAGCATTCACATCAAATATTGTAGCAGAATTCCCTTCCAATCGTTGAAGTCTTCTCACCACTTCTTGCTGTAAGATCTTGTCCTCCATCTTTACCTTCTGGTATGAATTCTCATTTTGCTGGTAATCATGATCGTTATTAGTATGACATGTCTCAGGTAGGACATGTGCCTTTCTCAGAACGGCTGCAACCAAAAACTTGCAGGGGATGTTGATGACTTTATGATTCAGAGAGGTCTTTATCGGCTCTTGGGGGTATGTTCTGGCCATCTCACCCTCCTTATGCCCCGCAGATGAAGTTTGACCTCTATCTTTGCATTCTGATTCCTGTGGTGTTAGGGATGTATGCTTTCCTTGTCCTACAGGCCCAAATCTCTTTATTAACATAGATTCCATTATTGTTTTTATGCCCTCTTTCATTATTTCTCAAAGCATGCCCTCATCATTTTTTCCATTTCTGACACTGAATCACCACTACACTCCTGCTCTGCCATTATCTCTCTCCTGACTAACCGCTGATGCTGTTTGACCTACGTAGACTGAAAAGGTTGTCCGTATTGCAGTTCAGACCTTGTCTACCCTATATGACTGTCAATTGACCAGTATGATCAGACTTCCTGACTCTTGAGAATATGCGGAACTGCGACCTCTTGTGGTTTCCTGTAGCCACCTGAAATTGCAATTGAGATAGCTTTTCATTAGTACCACAATAATCCCTACAGTGAGTCATGCCTCAGAATTTGTGCGACATGAATGCAATCCTTCAGGTTATCCCTGGAGATTATTTCTATCGCAACTACATACATGCTGGGTTCGACTAGTCTCTAGACACGGTAAGCTTGGTTACCTCGGCAAAATATACCTCGCAGCCAGAAGGCCGGTCGTTAGTACAAGGCGGAGGGTGTGGAGTTTCGGTCGTTATTCCCATATGGCCCTTCCGACTGGGACGAGACCTACCGCAACCATGGGTTTTCCTTTTCCTGATAATAGGATCAAAAGAAACAATGATGATGCAATGCAGATGAATGGGTGCGTGCAGTGTTGTGTGTGCAATGCCTGAAAAGTGTAAGATCATAAATTCCCAATCAATGCCCTTAATGGCTTTTCAAGTTGGATTCCTGACTATCCCTAGTAGAGTCACCCATCTGTGAACCCGCAAAAAATTCGGGGCCTTCGTCCTCCCGAAGAAGAAAAAAGTCCCGAATTTGTCCATGAAAAGGAATGGTGGTAATGTCTAACGACTAAAGAGTCGTGTAAGAGTGATTGAGTCGCCACCTGATTAGAGGGATTCATGACCCTTTTTGTTTAGAAAACCGCTTTTTATTTTATCAAAAACTCCATGGCGATCTTCCGGGCAATGGTCTGCAATAGAGAGATTCCTGGGTAAGGGAATCCAGGTACGGGTTAGGAAGGTGTTAGGCACCTGACAACCACCCGATCGTGAGATCGGCCTCTACTTCGCATTTAAGGGCATTCTTTAGGAATTTGTGATCAAACTAAGCTACAGTACAATGAGGAGGCAATAAAAGTAATGTCAGGAGCCCCCTAGATCTACGTGACATGCGTATAAGGTTCTGGGTTGAAAACAAAAATTAGCACGCCTCTCCATGCTCTGGAGGTGCGTCAAAGCGCAGTGACACGTGTGAAGTCACGACACATGCACAAAAGATGTGATATGTGCAACTGCACATATACCTAAGCATACAATGGTGACACGTGCATAACTATGCACGTACACGAGCTAACAAGCGACACGTGCAAAACTGGCACACTCACTGAGGGAACGTTTAAAACTGACACGTGACACAAGATCGTACGACAAGATAGGCACGTGACGATGGACAACGTGCAAGATCGGCACATGACGAAGGAACGTGCAAAACTGGCACGTGACATAGGATCGTACGTGTAAGACAGGCATGTGACGATGGACGACATGCAAGACCAGTACGTGACGAAGGAACATGCAAAACCGGCATGTGACAAAGGATCGTACGTGCAAAACTAGCACGTGACGAAGGAACGTGCAAAACTGGCACGTGACAAAGGATCGTACGTGCAAAACAGGCACGTGACGAAGGAATGTGCAAAAATGGCACTTTACAAAGGATCGTACATGCAAAACAGGCACGTGACGAAAGAACGTGCGAAAGTGGCACGTGACAGAGGATCGTACGTGCAAAACAGACACGAGACGAAGGAACGTGCAAAACAGGCACGTGACGAAGGAACGTGCGAAACTGGCACGTGACAAAGGATAGTACGTGCAAAACTGGCATGTGACGAAGGAACGTGCGAAACTGTCACATGGCAAAGGATCGTACGTGCAAAACATGCACATGATGAAGGAATATGCAAAACCGGCACGTGACAAAGGATCGTAGGTGCAAAATAGGCACGCGACGACGGAACGTGCAAAACTGGCACGTGATAAAGGATCGTACGTGCAAAATAGGCACGTGACGAAGGAACGTGCAAAACTAGCACGTGACGAAGGAACGTGCGAAATTGGCACATGACAAAGGATCGTACGTGCAAAATAGGCACGTGACGAAGGAACATGCAAAACCGGCACGTGACGACGATAAAACAACTTCTATTTTGAAAACTTGATTCTTTCCTTTTTCATTTTGAAAAACGTGTGTCGCGTATGGCTGCATATGCGACAAAAAAACAATGACCCACACACGTCCAGTGTGCATATGTAGGGATGCAGGAGAACAGTCCTAAGGGCTGGCTAAAATTGGACTAAGGACCCTAGTCTTCGTTTACGAATTCTAAGACCTTAAATGCATGACATAGACTAATGAAATAATTTTTCTTTGAAAGAAAGATTGTTTTTTATTTGATTGATTTTTTTTAAAAGAGACTTTGACCCAAAAATTGGGATCGGATCAGGAACTTCACTTAACTAAGCACAACTTAAGTCTATTTTAGGGATTTTTATAGTTTGGCACTGATTGGGCTTCGAAAAGCCCAATAGAAAGATGCGAGTGTGTGAACCCGCAAAAGGGGGTTCAAGTCCCAAATAATTTATTCAAAAGTTTATTCACATTTGTTTCTCTAGCCTAAAAGAGATTAAGTCGCAAATTAAGCTAAAACAAGATGGGATCAAGATAAAATGATAAAAAGCTCACAAACATCATGCTCATTTATTTATGTTCATTCATATTCGAGAATTCACGAATCAAGAAATATATGTACACATTTCATGGATTTCTAGCATGGTATACAAAGTAAATGAATCAAGCAACATGAAACTTGACCTTATCATCTCATGAATCATCACATCATATCAAAAGAGCGAAGAACGTTACAATAGCTCGAATTCGACATTTTGGCACTAAATGAAGTGACAAAAATAAGCTATGAACATTTGGATCGTGTTAATCCGCTGGGATTTCCTATGATCCAAGCCGTTCACATCGAAGATCATGCCATGTCTATCGTACTTTTCATAAATATCAAGGCATGATGGGTTCGTACATCATGAAGTCACACATATTTTGCTCTCTTTCTATGAAACACACAAGCATGAAAATCGTCGCCATCATACAAGGAATTTATCTTGATAACCCTCAATATGTATTTTAAACATTTATTTTAGCAAAGCAAGCATGGCTACAAAGATATCTCAAACCACCACATGAAGAGATAATATTATCACACAATTTATTCCCATTAGCATATTCCTTGATGGGTGCATCCAAGATATGAGATCCATAGTTTGTGGCATGATTCAATCACCAAGCATTTGCAAAAAAAACATGATTTCTAAAAATTTCAGCACAAATAAATACTATGCAAGAGAATTTTCAATATAGGTATTCATTTATGTATACAAAAGCTACCGAGAGATTGACATGCTTTTTCATTAAAAAGATTCTCTTAAAACCAAGCTGTTTCATACTTTTTCAACTCATGATTTCATCGTATATAGAAATGGAAAAACAAAATTATAGCTAACTCATGATTACATTATATACAAAGATGAAAAAGTAAAAATACAACATACTTTTTGATAAAGATGCAAAACAAGATTATAATATGCTCTTTAACAGAGGACTTTATTTCATACTAGAAATGGAAACCAAGTTTTATTTCACATCAATATTGATAATCAAGATATTTACATATTCAACAAGGAACGTATACAAACTCTATTTCATAACAAAGATGGCAACCACTTTTAGCCTAATTTCACATCAAAACTCAAAAGGAAGGCATTCACATACCCAACAGAGAATGGATACAAATTCTATACCAATAATAGCAATCAAGACTATTACACTTAGGTTTCTCGCATGGATCTTTTACAAAAGAGAAGATTAAGGAAGAAAAGCTTACTAACCTGAAATTGCAATTGATCCAACTAAGCAAATATAAGAGAGAAATCCTTAATAAGCTCCTTGTGATTAATTTTAGATGAGAAAACAAGTGACATGTTTCTAGAGTTTCCAAATTCTGAATGAAGAAGATGAGGTCACTCCCTTAGACTCATCCCGCCATGGTGACGCAGGAAAAAAGATGACAAGAAGAATCCTCTCTCTCTGAGAAGATGACAAGAAGAATCCTCTCTCTCTCTTCCTCTCCTTATCTTCTCTCTTACCTCACTAATCTCCTACTGAACCCTACTTACTTGGAAGCAAAAAGAGAATAGAGCTGGAAAACAGAAGAAAACAAGAAGACCAGAGAGAGTAAATGCAAAACCAGAGAAACCAGAGAAACCAGAGAAAAGCCAAGAGAGAAAAAAACCAAGATAGCCTTTTCTTTTCCGATAACTTGCCTTTTAAAGGAAAAACTAGGGTTTCTCTCTAGTTAACCACTAGATCAACCACACTTGAACGGTTGAGATGAAGAGGAAGAAAAACATCTTCTCTTAGTGGCCACGTGTCGTGCAAGGACTGGGTGTCTAGGTTAACATGGATCGAGTGAGTTTTGTGAGAGAGAAGAAAAACAAAAGAGGTAATATTCCTCTTCCACAAAACAGAATATTCCATCAAACTTGCTGAAACGATGACACGTGTCCCTTTTAGTAACATTCTACTATCTTTCAGTTTTTCAAAACAAAGAAAAGGGACACGTGTCACTATTAGAAGATCGACCCTTAAAGGGCCTATCCCAATCATATAGTGACACATGTCACTTATCTATTCAAAAACAAATATTATTTTTTAAACTCTACCAAAAATAAAAAAGTATTTCCTTTTTCTCTTGAAACAAAATCAGACACGTGTCACCACACATGGGAGATCGGCCTTCCAAGGGCCGATCCCACTAATGTGGTGACATATGTCACCTAATCACATGAAATATATTTCTTTTCCTTTTTTTTAAATACAAAACTCTTTTTTTTACAAAGCACATTTTTTAACACAAAACACATATTTATTTCATCCGATAATCTCTCTTTCTTTTTCTTTTAAAACAAAAATGGGACACTTGTCACCACATTGGAGGGATCGGCCTGCCAAGGGCCGATCCCAATAATATGGTGACAAGTGCCACCTGTTTATTACATACTAATAATTTTTTTTCTTTTTTTGAAAATGAATTTTTATAAAACAAAACACGTGTGACCATATTAGGGAGAAAGGCCTTCCAAGGACCGATCCCGCTAATATAGTGACACATGTCACCTTTTTTCCAAAAACATAATAAACCTTTTTTTTTCAAAACAACCTTTTTCTTTTTAAAAAATGTTTTTTTTAAAGCAAAACTTTTTTTAAAACAAAAGCTTTTTTTTTAGAAAACAAAAAATAAAAAATAAAAAAAAGTGATCGGCCCTTAAAGGGCCGATTCTATTGTTAATGTGACAAGTGTCACTTTTATTCTCTTAAAAGTATTCTATTTATTATAAAGTCCCCCACTTTATTGCTTTCACACAAAACCCCTTAAAAAGCTTTTACATTCATAAGAGGTCTATTTTTACTATTTTTCTAAAAAGGTCCCTTGGACTAATTTCTCAACACCAAAAGGACATTTTCCTAAAAAGTCCCTGAGTCTATTTTCTCTCCACCAAAAGGGATCAAATAACTCAAATTGGTTCCAATAGCTTTCTATTCCAATGATCACACCAAAAGCCTCATTTTTATAAATTTGGTCAAAATTGGTCCACATTCTCAAACAGTAGGTCAAACTAAGCCAAAATTGCTCAAAATTTTTATTTGATGACACCCAATTAGGGTGCGAAAATTGGGTGTCTACAACTGTGTTTGAAAAGTATACTATTTTTGCAAATGTTTTGCGTAAAGATGTTTGTTTTCAAAATCAAAAGATGTTTTCTTGTTTTTGAAAAGGATTTGGCCAAAAGCTATAATTAGCACCAGTTTTGAAAAGGTAAGTTTTCTAAAACTAAAGATCATCTGTTTCGGCATGCATACATGGAATTAGTGGGTAAAGGTTTGTTTGAATTGTTTGTTTGATTGGAAAGTTATGGTGTTAGTTACCTAACCTCTATTTTGGTTGTACCTACTGAGCTTTGCTCACCCTACGTTTTTTCTTCCATAGATCTCGGAAAGAACCGGGAAGCTTAGGCGTCAAGAATTGGAGTAGAGTTCGTTAAATAAGAAGACAAGTAGGTTATATATATTCTCTTAGCAAACAATAAGTGATGTTTACATCACATGGGAATTGGGAATTAAGTACTCTTTATTTCCTTCGTTTCAAACAATAGTTCAGTTTCTTTTCTTTCATTATCATTGTTTCAGAGAACGAGTTCTTTAGTTCTGATTTAAATAAAGTATTTGAGGTAGTTCTTTACATTTGTTCATATTATTACTTTGAATATCCATTCCTATGAGTTTCTTTCTATACCTAAGAGCCACGTATTCTTTCATCAAAACTACTTGCATTTTTAGTCAAATGCTGTCAAAATACGCAAGCTGAAGATTCTGTACGTTCTCTGAACTAAATGACCTAGAATTAGGCTTTTGCCAAAAGACAAAAGTTGGAGATCTCTAAGTCTAGTTTCCAGAGAATCAAACGGTTCCTAAATTCGATTTGAAACGGACCAGATATGCCTTTTGCATTGAACTGTTGCAAATCAGTCTTGTAACCCCTTTGTTTTTCAAAAGTGTATCCGCACTCTTGAAACTCCATGCTTCCTAAACTCTTTTAAACTGATTTTCTCATCTTTTCAACCTAAAGATATTGTTTTTCGTTTCTGCACTTATCCACCTTAAGTGACACCTCGAAGCCCGGGTCATGGATTCGACTCAAAAATGGGTCGGACTATTGGAATCCGGGGTCGGGGCGTCACAGATTGGTATCAGAGTGCATGTTCTAGATTTGCCGGGCCGGGAGCCCGGGGTCAGACTATTGAGTCCATACGTTTGTGCTTAGATACAATGGCGCTTGCTGTTTGTTTCTTATTGTGTTGATGCTTCAAGCGGCCTGGACCATTCAATCAGCATGATGGTGGACACGTATGACGTGGAATTAAGTAAAGTAACAACAAAGGAGCCTCAGTGGTGGAAGATGATGCGAAATACATTTGTCGCAACTACAAAGTCTTGAGGTTTGCGTTAGTATAATTAGGTACTTTATGCATTTGTGTGGAACCCTTTGGGTTCATGTTTGTGTTTGGACTTCTTAAGGGAAGTCAGTTAGCCTTTTAGAATTAGTAAGTTAGTACTAAGATAGTTTTTCTCCTTAGTGAGAATCGGAGTTATTTTTGTGTGAGGAGATAAACGTAAAGTTTATATACCTCACTCATCTTGCTATGAAGATGAGTGGAAGGATATCAAGGAATATTACACCAAGACAACCTACCTCATCAATGGAGGAGTCGCAACAACGAAGATGAAGATAGTCAGATTTTGCTCGGAGGATACGTGGTGTTAAGTTTAGAATGGGGATGGTGACGAAGGTGTGATGAAAAGCAGTAAACTCTTCGTTCGTGTGGCACCTACTACATGGTATGGCATCATTTGGTTCACCATCCAAGACAGAGCAACCATGTAGGAAGGTGAATGGAATGAAGGTGGTCGGCTACTAGGTTATTATTCATACTAAGTCATGTATTCCCCGATGACTTGACTTTCGCTACATCACATCACAACATGGACTTTTGGATGAAAGAGAAGCATAAGAGCAAATCATTTCTCGAAGATCGATTTACGTTCGAGATATCATCAGCTATGGATTCGAGAGAAGGACATCAAGAAGACCACGTTTAGTACTCGTTACGGATAGTTTGAATTTTAAGTAATACCGTTCGAAATAACCAATGCACTTGCAGCGTTCATAGACCTAATGAATAGAGTATTTATGCCGTACTTAGATAAGTTCGTAGTAGTGTTCGTAGATGACATTCTGATCTACTTGAAGACGCGAGAGGAGCACGAGGAGCACCTGAGGATAGCATTGCAGATACTCCGAAAGCACCAGCTATACACTAAGAAGAGCAAATACAACTTCTGGATGATGGGAGCTCTATTCTTAGGACACGTCATATTGTAACAAGGGATAGCGGTGGATCCAGACAAGATCGTGGCAGTAGTAGGATAGGAGAGACCGAAAAATGTTTTTGAAATCCATAGTTTCTTAGCATTGGTGGGCTACTATCGATGATTCATAGAAAATTTTTCCAGGATCGCAGCACCAATGACGTGGCTGACAAAGAAAGGAGTCAAATTTGAATGGAACGAGGAATGCGAGAACTCTTTCAAGGAGCTGAAGGAACGACTTACGACTGCATCGATACTCATAATGCCAGAACCAGGAGTAGGATATACTATTTACTATGATGCATCACGTAACGGATTAGGAGGCATGCTGATGCAAGGAGGAAAGGTGGTAGCATACGTGTCACGATAACTGAAGACTCACGAGAAGAATTATGCGTCTCATGATTTGGAGCTAACAGCAGTTGTCTTTGCACTAAAACTGTGGAGACATTACCTTATGGAGAAAAGTTCGAGGTCTTCACCGACCATAAGAGCCTGAAGTATATATTCACGTAGAATGACCTGAACTTGGGGCAAAGGAGGTGGTTAGAATTCTGAAAGGACTACGACTTCATAATGAGTTACCACCAGGGAAAAGCGAACGTTGTAGCAGACGCGCTTAGTAGGAAGAATCACGGGGCGCTATCATTCGTTAAGATGCTAGAAATGGTAGCGAAGTACGATCTTCAAATTAAGGAATGCATAGAGAATGCATATTTAACTCATGTCGTAGCGAAACCTGTCATTCTCAAGAATGTGGTAGAAGCTCAACTATAAAACGACATGCTTTAAGCGATGCGAGCGCAGATTCAAGCGAACGAGGCACCTCAAGAGTAGACTCTAGGAGCTGATGGTAGGATATTATTTCAAGGTAGGTTAAGCATACTTGAGATGGAGCTGAAGAAGAAGATCCTAGCAATGGCGCACGAGTCTAAGTTTTCGACACATCTAGGAGAGTATTGGAATGGCACCTTATGAAGCATTATATGGGAGGCCTTGTCGAACACCCTAGTGTTGGACAAAGGTGAGCAAGAAGAGTGTCTGAGGACCCGATATTATCCAGGAAACCACGAAGAAAGTACAACTCATCAAAGAGCGAATTCGGACAACGCAAAGTAGACAAAAGAGCTACGCGGATAATAGGAAGAGACCACTCGAGTTTAATGTGGGAGACCATATATTCTTGAAAGTGAGTCCTAGGCCCGGAATCAACCGATTCGGGAAGAAAGGGAAGTTATCACCTCGATATATCGGACCGTTCGAAATTCTCGAGCTAATTGGGGAGTTGACATATCGATTGGCATTACCATCACAACTCGCGGGAGTACATAACGTTTTTCATGTGTTTATGCTCTAACAGTATCACGTTGACCCATCTCATGTCATCGACTGGCAGGATGTGGAACTCAATGAGGATACTACGTATGAGGTTAAACTGCTTTGTATCTTGGATATGAAGGTACAGGAACTTCGTAACAAGTCAATTCGGTATGTGAAGGTGCAATGACAGCATCATAGCAAAGAGGAAGCAACCTAGGAGTTAGAATCGGCTATTCTGGAAAAGTATCCAGAATTATCTTCAGGTATGTAGTTCGAACCTGCTGCGTGTTTTTGAATTTCGGGACGAAATTCCTTTGTAGGGGTGATAATGTAACACCCTAGATTTTCTTAGTTGGGTTGGACCCGAAAGTGGCTTTAATCCCATGGGCCCAAATCAACCCATAAAATAGTTTGGATATAAGTCCAAAATTTTTAGTTAGTTAGTGGGGTGGAAACATAAAAACCTTGCCTTAGGATCCATGCATGCATAAAATGAAAATAATTATTTTTAAGAGTTTGAGTGCAAAAAGGAACTAATATATATAAAATAATATATATAGGTGTGGGGCGCCCAAGTGGGCCCCATACATTAAATAAAAAAAATATAGGCAGCACATAGGTGCGCCACTTTAGTTGGGTATGTAGGTATTTTTAAAAGTCTTTTTAAAACAACTCTATCTTTTATGCCATGTTTGGATCACGGGAATGGAATCACATTCCTGGGAATCACATTCCTAGAATGCTATTCCTGGTAATGGCATTCTCTTATTTTATGTTTGGCTCAACCAAGAAAATAAATATGATTCTTGCCACATTCCTATTCCAGTGTTTGGTTAAAGTAGGAATAGGAATCCGAAAAAAGGCTAATTTTCCTCTTATACCCATTCCAGATAATACTATTAAAAAAAAAGCATGGAAATAGAAAATTAATTCATATTTTTCATAACAAGCATGGAAACAAAAAATCAATTCATATTTTTCACAACTCATATATACTCATTGGCTTATTTACTATTTTAATCATAGAGTTAGATTAAAACTCATACTCGTTGAGTGTCTAAGCATAGTTTGGGATTGTATTTGTAAATAGTGAAAATATATAAGGGTAAGATTATCTTAAAAAAATATCATGATTGATTCTGAGGGAATGGGAATGGCAATCCCACCTCTGCTCATGGGATTACTATTCCCCCTAAATAGGGGAATCTCACATTCCTGAGAATTTGATTCCAACCTGATTCCGCGAATCAAACATAAGCTTAGAATTACATTCTTGGGAAAGTGATTCCATTCCTGCAATCCAAACATGCCATTAAGGTATTTTGAAAATTATAAACACCTATCTATTTTAGATAAATACTACATTATCCTTTTTAGTTAGATAATTATCCTCAAACTTAAGAAACAAGTATTAGATTGCGACCATTAGATCATGTCTATCTAAACTCTAGTTATTCCTAACCATCCAAGAAGGTTTCCTAAAACATAAGTATTCCTTGTTTTGAATTATCTACTAAAACATAAATTTTGTCCCTATTTTATCTCCAATTCGTAGTAGATAACTACAACCGTTGGATTAACTTGACTTTTGATCATGACCATTCAATTTAGATATAAATTAGAAGCTAAAAATTAACCTTTTTCTTTTGAAATCAATTTTTATTAAGCTAGCATAATTATTTTATTTTTGGATAAATACAAGGGAGAGTTTTTATTTTTAAAAAGTGTGTTGGATAAGGGGGGGGGGGGTTGGTCGAACCCTATAAATACTGCTCACCCTAGTTCGAATTCTTCACACCCCTCAACTCTCTCTCTCTCTCTCTCTCTCTCTCTCTCTCTCTTTCAAGTTCAAGAAGAAGAAAAAAACCAAAATCCTTCAAAATTCTCTCTTCTCTTCTTCTTCTTCTTCTTCTTTTTTTCTTGCTTTCTATTCTTTTCTTCTAAAAAAATTGTGGAGGAAGAAATCTACATTAAAGCTTGGAGTTCTAGAAGACCTTCGGAGAAGAGCCGTTCTTAAAGCCTCGAGGATTTTAAGTGAAAAAGGTAGGGAAAACCCCCATCCTAAACTTCATTTTTTAAAATTCCCTTAAAATCGTTTGTGAAAATATATTTTCAAAAAGTTGTTTTACAAATCATCATGTTTTCAAAATTAGTTTTTTATAAAAAAATATACATATTTTCAAAAAGGTTTTCTACATAAAATTGCATTGGTTTGGGTGTGTGCTCATGAGTGTTTGAATAATAAGCTACTTCAAGTTAAAGTGGAAAATGAGAGGTTTAAAAGAAACCGTGGTCTAGGTGACGTTGTTTAGAAAAGGTCTTAGTGATGTTGTCTCCTCAAGAGAGGTGAGTTGTGATATAAAATATATCTAATCGTCAGTTTGTCTCAAGGGATGTTGTTTTTGTCTCAATTGATGTTGTTTATGCCCTAGGGGCATCCCCACAAGAGAGGCTTATCCAGATCCATCCAAAAGTGACAGGGGTTGGTGACCGTAATAGCCATTGGTAGGCTGCCGCAATTGCCTTGACGAACAAGTGGAAACAAATATATATAAAAATATATAAGGAATGTATTGGTATACATATTCTATACTCAATCTTAATATTGAAACTGTGCTTGAAAAGTATACTGTTTTTACAAATGTTTTGCGTAAAGATATTTGTTTTCAAAATTAAAAGATGTTTTCTTGTTTTTGAAAAGGATTTGGCCAAAAGCTATAACTAGCACCAGTTTTTAAAAGGTAAGTTTTCTAAAACTAAAGATCTTTTGTTTCGGCATGCATACATGGAATTAGTGGATAAAGGTTTGTTTGAATTGTTTGTTTGATTGAAAAGTTATGGTGTTAGTTACTTAACCTATATTTTGGTTGTACCTACTGAGCTTTTCTCACCCTTTGTTTTTCCTCCCACAGATCTTGGAGAGAACCGGGAAGCTTAGGCGTCAAGAATTGGAGTAGAGTTCGTTAAATAAGAAGACAAGTAGGTTATATATATTCTCTTAGCAAACAATAAGTGATGTTTACATCACATGGGAATTGGGAATTAAGTACTCTTTATTTCCTACGTTTCAAACAATAGTTCAGTTTCTTTTCTTTAAATATCATTGTTTCAGAGATCGAGTTCTTTAATTCTGATTTAAACAAATTATTTGAGGTAGTTCTTTACATTTGTTCATTTCTATTACTTAGAATATCCACTCCTATGAGTTTCTTTCTATACCTAAGAGCCACGTTTTCTTTTATCAAAACTACTTGCATTTTTAGTCAAATGTTGTCAAAATACACAAGCTAAAGTTTGTGTACGTTCTCTGAACTGAACGACCTGGAATTAGGCTCTGGCCAAAAGACAAAAGTTGGAGGTCTCTGAGTCTAGTTTCCAAAGAATCAAATGGTTCCTAAATTTGATTTGAACCTAAAGATATTATTTTTCGTTTCTGCACTTATCCACCTTAAGTGACACTTCGAAGCCCGGGTCATGGAATTCGACTTGAAAATGGGTCGGACTATTAGAATCCGAGGTCGGGGCGTCACAAAAAATAAGTTCGGAACAATAAAAAAATACAAAACTGACCCAAAAAGTCCTAGAGGGCCCCACAAAGGCTAAATCGTCTGAAGCTGGGGGTTGCCACATGGCAACAAAGATCTGATAGATCTTGTGCGCTCAGAACGTAGGTCTGGTCCTATAAATAGGACCATCCCCTTCCTTAAGCATCTCAGAATCACTTCAAATATGGATTTTCTATATCCTACAGTCCTTTTTTCTTCGATTTCTGAATCTAGATAAGGTTTTCAGTTCAGAGTTTAATTCACTTTTGAACTTCTGAATTCAGAGAAACCTATCAAAACTAGAAAATACGAGAAATAGTAACGAACCTGTGCCCAAATTTCTAGTCTAATCCAGGAAGCGCTCAGGTATATACACAATACTCTTAAACTCTTTACGATTCATTTTTCAAAGATAATGCGTTCAAGCATTGTAATTCGTTTCGAAAAGCAATAAATAGTAAACCTTCAAAACAAAAACTCATTATTATCGTTAAAATAGTATCAATGTAACGTATCTCTGAAGGAGCATGCTTTCTAGCATGACTCCATAGTACGCTACATAATATTAGACAGTATTCAGGATAGCACAAGTCTTCCCAATTTAAAATGATTCCACGATCGACATCATGATTAATCCGTGGAGAATTCAAGCCAAATCGGCACAAATCATTAATATCTTTAAAACTCCTTCCGATAGGAAGAGAAACACCAAAACTCCACTTATGAGGAAGTTTCTTTTACAAAATTGGCACGAATCATTAACCAATCTCTTTTCAAAACTCCTTCCAAATAAGGAGAAAAACGAGGGAACTCTGTCCACGAGGAGATTCCACTTACAAAATCGGCACAACTCGTTAATCACAATCCTTTCACTCTCCTTCAAATAAGGACGCATCACCTGAGTTACGACCATTCCCCATGAGACCCCAAGTTCTCCAAAATAAGGAATAATTGTAGCTCAACCATTAGTATGAAAAAGTTCTCAAGGTGAGAGATACAAAGAACTCCCAGAGCATGAACAATCCACCTAAGCCCTCCCAAGCTGTAATGACCCGACCCTAGGGTCCATGACCAAATCCTGGTCCACTAGACCCCAAGCCAAGTCCGTTAGAAAAAAGGGTTGCAAATTTGCAATTTCTTCAAATATTTTTTTCTTTTGAAAAGAATAGGGTTCAATCAATTTTCCGTTTCAAGAAACAAGAGTCTATTTAAGATTAGTCTAAATAGATAAATAAATATGACGAGAGAGAGAGAGAGAGAGAGAGAGAGAGAGAGCCATAAGATTACTTCCTCGTTACTTTCTATTCTCTCCCTAAAAAGGTTTTAATGTAAAAATAATTCCCGAGTGAAGATTTTTCTTAAAATTCAGTGTAGTTCATTAAATGACCTCAACTACCGTGTTTAAAATTAACAACACATACACATCAAAAGATAAAATATTAATTGAATGAGTCTCACGACTATAAATAATACTGACTCTCACATAAGTAAGAAGTCTCAACCATCTACCAAATAATAACCAATAGTGTTCACGAAATATTCCATAACCAAGTGCATTTAAAATTATTCAAACCATTCAAATATGAAATCCGTAATCCCAACCTTATTTAGATTATAATAATAAGTAGTAGTGTTTTTTGAAGTAGAATAATCTACTCCGTAATTCGTAAGACGAGTAACACTCCCGCGAATCTATGATCCGCCTGATGTTCCAACTCCTGAATCTATAGAGAGTAGGAAGGAAAATAATGAGTTTAACTCAGTAGGAAGAAACAATAATACATGAACTAATATATATGTTATATGACTGTGGGAATAAGAATTAGGTGGTTGTCCATGCAGGTGGCATCAGATGGTGTAACTATGCTATGTGTCTCTTAAGTAGCTATTCCACCAAATGTTTGTTGAGGAAACTTGACTCATCTATCTCATAGGTGTCAAGTCCCCTTGGTTCCCATCCCATGCAAACATTACTATATAAACTCCCTTACATGTAAATGTCACAGAGATATAGAAAGTTAAAAACTCTTTCCCACTTCTCTCGTATTCTTTTGTACTTACACTTACAATAGTATAGAATTTATAACACGTTATCAGCATGAGTCTCTACCAATCCTTTACAACAAGCTAATGCCCCCAAGAGTTCGTGATCAATCCGAAGTTCTTGATCTACCTAAAGTTCTTGGACCCTCACAAAATCAAAAGGTATATTCATCACCTTTATTATTTCGCTTATGTCGAATCTAACGAAGCTTGAATTTGAAGATCTATATATCTCTAGAGATAATTATCTCTCTTAACTTCTTGATGTTGAGATTCATCTCCAATCCAAAGATTTTAGAGATATAATAAAAGAAGGTAATTGTGCGACCCCGCAGAGTCGCACATCCGCTTTAATTTTTCTCCGTCATCATCTTGGTTCTACTTTGAAATCTGAGTATCTAACAGTTAAAGTTCCTTTGATCCTTTGGAATGAACTAAATAATAGGTTTGACCACCTAAAGTTGGTCACCCTCCCCAATGCTCAATACAACTGGCTCAACCTACACTTGCAGGACTTTAAATCTGTGACAGAATATAATTCTGCTTTGTTCAAAATTACTTCACAACTGAAATTGTGTGGTGTGACCGTCACAGATGAGCAAATGTTAGAGAAGACTTTTACGACATTTCATGCCTCGAATGTGCTCCTGCAGCAGCAATATCAATAGCGTCGTTTAAGAGATATTGTGAACTAATCTCTTGTCTTCTTGTAGTGGAATAAAACAATCATCTGTTATTGATAAACCATGCTTCTCGTCCTTCTGGTTCTGCATCACTGCCAGAAGCACATGCAACGTCCTTTGGACGTAGAAATAGACGAGGTAAGCGTGGTCGAAATAGCAAAAGGGGTAGTCATTATAATTCTAGACATGCTCCGTACCACCAAAAGTGGAAAAATACGGATAAGAATCAATCGAACCCCCAGCAGTGGGACGATACAAAATCAAACCACCAGAAGTGGGATGATACATAATCGAACCCTAGAAGAGGAACGATTCTGAAACGAAGCAGCGAGGTTTGCCGAATAAACCTCGTAAAACTTATGAAGAAGTCTGCCATCATTGTGGTATGCATAGACACTGGTCGCGTACATGTCATATAGCGAGACATCTGGTATATCTTTACCAGTCTTCACTCAAAAAGCCAGAAGCTAATGCTGAGATAAGCTTTAGTTACAACAGTGATCCATTGGCAAATACCCACCTGGAATTACCTGATGCCTTCTATGATCTTAAAGGCAGTGACTTAGATCAACTCTTTAGTGATGGGCATGTCTACACCAAATAGAGTTTTATTTACTTTTGCTTGTAAATATTTGTACTCGCTTTTATACATATATATACATATGTGTGTCTTTATCTTATTCTCTCTTTTTTTCATAAAAAGGATATGGATTCCAGCAGAAATCTATCCAGTCACAGGTAGGGGTGTCAATTGGTACCAAAATACCCAGAACCGAACCGGTATCGGAACCGTTTTTTGCGGTTCCGGGACCTCATTTTATGGATCCGATAAATTTCAGATCCATTTCGGATCTACCTGTTTTGGATTCGTTTAATTTCGGATCCATTTTGGATCCACCCAACGGGTACCCCCGGGTACCCGGTTCCGTATAAATTTTATAATTTTTTAGTTTAATTTACTATTATACAACAATTTTTAATTTTTTTAACTTTTTTTAATTAAAAAAAGAAACTAATAACTATTATATAACAACTATTATATAACAAATTTCATAATAAAATAAATTTTATAATTGAATAGAATACAAAAATACAAAATACAAATAGGTTTTATGTGAAAAATAAAAAAATAATAATTAAAAACGGGTATCGGGTACCCGCAAATCCTAGCATTACCGGATCCGGAACCACCAATTGAGGTTTCGGAACTGGATCCGTTCGGAAGGATCCGGAACCGCTTCATATTAATGGGACCGGATCTGGAACCTTTAGGTTCCGATCCGGAACCGTCCCGTTGACACCCCTAGTCACAGGATAAGTGGTGAGGGTGTATGTCTAGCAGACAGTGCAACAACACACACAATCCTTCGTGACACTAAATATTTCACAACCTTAAAAATATTCGAGGCTAATGTGACTACTATCACTGGTACAACCAGTTTGATAGAAGGCTGTAGAAGAGCTAGTATCATATTACCAAGTGGTACAAAACTCCATATCGACGATGCTTTATATTCATCCAGATCCAGAAGAAATCTGTTGAGTTTTAAAGATATCCGTCGTAATGGATATCATCTTGAGACAATCAATGAACATCATATGGAGTATCTGTGCATTACTTCAATTTTATCATGCTAGAACCACATACTAGAGAAGCTTCCCGCTCTCTCTTCAGAGTTATATCATGCAATAATTAGAATNAAACTAATAACTATTATATAACAACTATTATATAACAAATTTCATAATAAAATAAATTTTATAATTGAATAGAATACAAAAATACAAAATACAAATAGGTTTTATGTGAAAAATAAAAAAATAATAATTAAAAACGGGTATCGGGTACCCGCAAATCCTAGCATTACCGGATCCGGAACCACCAATTGAGGTTTCGGAACTGGATCCGTTCGGAAGGATCCGGAACCGCTTCATATTAATGGGACCGGATCTGGAACCTTTAGGTTCCGATCCGGAACCGTCCCGTTGACACCCCTAGTCACAGGATAAGTGGTGAGGGTGTATGTCTAGCAGACAGTGCAACAACACACACAATCCTTCGTGACACTAAATATTTCACAACCTTAAAAATATTCGAGGCTAATGTGACTACTATCACTGGTACAACCAGTTTGATAGAAGGCTGTAGAAGAGCTAGTATCATATTACCAAGTGGTACAAAACTCCATATCGACGATGCTTTATATTCATCCAGATCCAGAAGAAATCTGTTGAGTTTTAAAGATATCCGTCGTAATGGATATCATCTTGAGACAATCAATGAACATCATATGGAGTATCTGTGCATTACTTCAATTTTATCATGCTAGAACCACATACTAGAGAAGCTTCCCGCTCTCTCTTCAGAGTTATATCATGCAATAATTAGAATGGTTGAATCATATGCCGTCATAAACCAGAAGTTCAATCTATGCTTTGGCATGACCGTCTTGGTCACCCAGGTTTTACCATGATGGGTAGGATAACTCAGAACTCACAGGGACATCCGTTACAGAACCAGAAGCTTTTGATGTCCAAAGACTATACTTGTACTACTTGTTCTTTGGGTAAACTCATACTCAAACCCTCTCTGGCTAAAGTTGTAGTTGAATCGCCAATTTTTTTACAACGGATTCAGGGAGATATTTATGGTCTCATCTACCCTCAATATAGACTATTTCAATACTTTATAGTTTTAATAAATGCTTCTACGAAATGGTCGCATGTTTGCCTTCTATCCATTCGTAATGTAGCATTTGCACGTCTTCTTACTCAGATTATTAGATTACGTGCATATTTTTCTGAGTACCAAATCAAGTCTATCCGACTTGATGGTGCTGCTGAGTTTACATCTCAAACTTTTGATATTTATTGCTTATCTGT
>MVGT01003757.1:4561-18071 GCA_002174775.1 Macleaya cordata
CGGACAATCTGCTGCCCTGTGTCCTATCTCACCACAGGCATAACAAGGCCCTTTAATTACACGCCTACTGCCCTCTTCAGTTCTCAGTGTTTCAGGCTGTGCAGGAACTACTGCACCCGTGTCTTTTTCTTCGGTTTTCTGCCTCTTCCAGTAACTCCGGTTATCACGGTTCTTCCCTTGCTGACCTTGGCCATTCTTTTGATCACGTTTGTCTACTGGTTTGGCCTCAGCTTTCTCACTTCTCTTTCTTCGTGCCTCCTGGATCTCCTGATCATGAAGTCGTGCACACTCTACAACCTTAGGAAAAGTATCAAAACTAGGCTGCCCGATGATATGCCTAGAGATCTGTCGATTCAATCCCCTCAGAAACTTCTGTATCTTACTCTGCTCAGTCGGAATAAGACCCGGTGCATACAAAGCTAGCCTAGAGAACTCTCTCTCAAACTCAACCACTGTCTGATCGTCTTTCTGTCTCAAATCTTGAAACTCTTTTTCCATTGCCATACGTGCACTCTGAGGAAAATACTGGTCAAAGAACATCGCCTGAAACTGCTGCCAAGTTAGGGTGGTAGTATCTAGATCCTGGGAACGAGACTCCCACCAATCCAATGCATCTTCTACAAGTTGAAAAGCTGCAAACCTCTGCTTATACTCTTCTGGGCACTCGAAGGTCCTAAAGGTCTTTTCCATCTCCTTGATCCACTGATGTGCCACTAACGGATCTGTAGAACCTCCAAAAGTTCGTGGTTTCAAACTCAAGAAGTGTCTATGTAACTCCATCCAAGTAGGTGCTCCTACCCGTACCACTGGCGGTTGCGGTACATGAACTGGTGCTTGTACAGGAGCTGGTGCCACTGGGCCCCTTGCACCCAACCGTGCATCTAGCCTGGCATCCACTACTGCCCCTACCGACTCTGCAATCATCTGTCGCAACACCGCCCACTCCGGCATCTGAGGGTTCACCCCTCCTGTCCGATTCTGCCCCGTGCCTTGCCCAATCCCTCCTTGCTGTGGTGGTGGAGGAACCCCGGTAGGTGGTGCGTTCACCTCTTCGGTAGGAACATCATCATTGTTCCCCCGTGCACCTCTACCTCCTCGCCGACCACCTCTACCTCTAGCTCTCCTCCCAGACATAATTCTGAGATACAAGAAAAGGAGGATGAGAAACCGGACTAAACCTATTGCTAAACCAAGCCAAACATCAAGCAACAAGCAAACATCAAGTGCACCCTTAGTCTCGTGTCTAAAGTGTCACAAACATCCTAACTCAACTTAATTCCCTCTAGGACTTTGAACCTGAGGCTCTGATACCAACTGTAACACCCCGCCCTCACCTTTCGGGTCTGCAGCCCTTACTCAATGAGAACTAGGCATTTCCGGCGGAACCATTAACAACCTGTAGCTCTACGGTGAGCGCAGTTCACCAAGCTAACAAGAAGCTTGCACTCATATTCACAACACAAGTACAATAAAGCTGAAATAAACTTTATCAACTTAAAGATAATCTGTCATACAAATGGATAATTAAATAATCCCAAACATCAAAGGACTAAACAATGTCCAAACTAAACTGAAAGAAATCGCAAAGGATGTCCTACGTCTTCACGGAACTTAAGCAAGTCTCCGAAGACTAGATCCTGCCTACGTGAACACCGCCTCTAGCGAGGATTCACCTGTTGTCTTGGACCTGTAAAAATAACGGTGCTAGGTCAAAACCTAGCCAGCAAGTTCACTAGTTCCCTTGGCTTAGATTCGGGTCAACCATATGCTTCACAAGTTTCAGTGTATTAACAACGATAAGATAACGAATAAAGTAATGTAAAGCAATGCACAAGATTCACGGCTGTTGTGTTTTATGTTCTTCGATTAAGATTAAGTTTTCGTAACAAAGAGTGCTCTCTAGTTACTACCCACGTTTCACCCATTCCTGTAGTTCAATCGAGACACTGGCCGTGCGCCACGTAAGTCTGATGAAACCGCCTCGAAATCCATCCCCCGAACACTGGTAACCCTGTCGGCGTTACTTACGTGTCAAGTGATTCCGTAGACCTCACTTGGCGATTCCGAAGACCTCGCTTGGAGAGGACCAGGCCTATACAGGACCTAACTATGTTTGCACACGTGCCAAACAAGTTATTTAAGCATACATCAAACTTATGGAAGTATCTTACACATTATCTATGTGTCCACAATTTCTCATCATCATGGAAATAGTTCTCAATAAGTCATTTATGCATTTTACACTTATAAATACATATCCATTATTAGCATGCATGAACATGATCATGATATCCTTCATACAAGAACTAATTACACAAAAGAAACTACCAAAAACCAATTTTAGGGTCAAAAGGCAATGCGTATCGATACTAACTTACATGCTGAGGGAGTATCAATACACCCTAAATGGGTATCAATACATGCTGTCAGATTGGGGCTGTATCGATACACCCTAAATGGGTATCGATACACCCTTTCAGATTGGGGCTGTATCGATACACCCTAAATGGGTATCGATACACCCTGGGTTTTCTCGCGATTCTGGGTTTTGTTCTTCAACAAAACTCCATGGAAACTTGGGATTTTGGCCTGCAACCTTAGGGGATTGTATACAAGTTAAATATACATAGATTTCATGCTCTTTAACCAATGAAAATCATACACACATGGATACATGCCTTCATTCATCTAGTTAACATATATTATCCATTAAAACCCAATTTCTATGCATTCATTCATGGATTAGGTTATGTAAACTAAGCATAAACCTAGCTTTCATGCAAGCATTTACTAAGACTTTATCAAAGCAAAGTGGAAGACCTAAGTCTACACCAAAAGAGCAAGTTACTACTTGCCTCAAATCACCAAGGAAGATGAAACCCAAGGAAGAAGAAGAAGCTCCTCTACACCAACTTGATTTTCTGTGTTGATCACCTTCACAAAACCTTGGGCTCTCAATCAAGAGGTTCTCTCACTCTCTTGCTCTCCCTCTCTCCCAGCCGATCCACCTCTCTCTCTTCCTCTCTTCCTCTCTTCCATATGAAAGGAAAACAAGAGAAAAGTGTTAAGTTAGGGTTAGTTATATTAGCCTAACCCTAAACTTAATAAAACTCTACAGGGTGCCCTCATCCAGAGTGGCTGCCCCTCAACATTAGTAACTTAGAGATAGGGGTATTACAAGTATAGTTTGACTTTTAAAATGTAGTCAAAATTAAATTTAACTTTTGGTCAACTTGGACCCTAATAATAAACTAAGTCCAAATAAAGCCAATAATGTACTTCGTCCAAGTAAAGCCCATTAATAATCTACGGGTGTTTTTCTAGATTATTTGAGTCTCAAGAAATTTAGTTAAAGCATAATTTGACTTGTAAAATGTGGTCAAAGTTAAATTCGACTTTTGGCTAAATTAGACCGCAATAATGTATTAAGTCCAAATAACGTTTATTATTAATTTACGGGTTTTTTTTAGATCGTTTAAGTCTCAAGAAATATGGTTAAAGTATAGTTTATCTTTTAAAATATGGTCAAAATTAAATTTTACTTTTGGTCAAATTTCACCGCAATAATATACTAAGTCAAAATAAAGCCCATTACTAACCTACGAGTGCGTTTCTAGATAATTTGAGTCTGAAGAAATGTTGTTAAATCAAGATTTGACTTTTAGAATATAGTCAAAGTTAAATTTGACTTTTGATCAAATTAGACAGCAATAATGTACTATGTCTAAATAAAGCCCATTACTAACCTACGGGTGTTTTTCTAGATCATTTAAGTCTAACGAAATGTGGTTAAAGTATAGTTTGATTTTTAAAATGTGGTCAAAGTTAAATTTAACTTTTGGCAATATTGGACCGCAATAATTTACTAAGTCCAAATAAAGCCTATTACTAATTTACGGGTGTTTTTATAGATCGTTTAAGTCTCAAAAAATGTGGTTAAAGCAGAATTTAACTTTTAAAATATGGTAAAAATTAAATTTAACTTTTAGTAAAATTGGACCCTAATAGTATACTAAGTTAAAATAAAATCTATTACTAACTTACGGGTGCGTTTCTAAATCGTTTGAGTCTCAGAAATTGTGACTAAAGAAATGTTTGACTTTTAAATTGTCGTGAAAGTTATATTTTTTTGCCAAATTAAAAAGCAATAATACACTAATTCCAAATAAATACCATTACTATCCTAAGGGTGCGTTTTTAGATCGTTTGAGTCTCGAGAAATGTGATTGAAGTAAAATTTGACCTTTAAAATGTGGTCAAAATTAAATTTTCTTTATTGTCAAATTGGACATAAATAAAATAAAGCCCATTACTAACCTACGAGTGCTTTTCTACATCATTTGAGGATCAATAAATTTGGTTAAAGCAGAGTTTAATTTTTAAAATGTGGTAAAAATTAAATTTGATTTTTAGTCAAATTAGACCGCAATAATATACTAAGTTAAAATAAAACCCATTACTAACCTACGGGTGCATTTCTAAATCGTTTGAGTCTCATTTTAGAATATGGTGAAAGTTATATTTAACGTTTTGTTAAATTAGAAAGTAATAATGTAGTAATTCCGAATAAATGGAATTACTATCCTAAGGGTGCGTTTATTAATCGTTTGAGTCTCGAGAAATGTAGCTGAAGTAAAGTTTGACCTTCAAAATGTGGACAAAATTATATTTGACTTTTTGTTAAATTGGACATAAATAATGTACTAAGTCCAAATAAAACCTATTACTAACCTACGGGTGCTTTCCTACATCACTTGAGTCACAATAAATGTGGTTAAAGTATAATTTGACTTTTAAAATGTAGTCGATGTTAAATTGAACTTTTGGTCAAATTGGACCGCAATAATATACTAAGTCCAAATAAAGCCTATTACTAACTTATATGTATTTTTCTAAATCATTTAAGTCCAAAGAAATGTAGTTAAAGCATAGTTTGACTTTTAAAATTTGGTCAAAATTAAATTTAAGTTTTTTGGTCAAATTAGACCGCAATAATGTACTAAGTCCAAATAAAGCCCATTACTAACCTACGGGTGCATTTCTAAATTATTTGAGTCTTAAGAAATGTAGTTAAATCAAGGTTTCACTTTTAGAATGAGGTCAAAGTTAAATTTGACTTTTGGTCAAATTAAACCGCAATAATATACTAAGTCCAAATAAATGCCATTACTAATTTACGGGTGTTTTTCCAGATTGTTTAAGTCTTAAGAAATGTGGTTAAAGCATAGTGTGACTTTTAAAATGTAATCAAAATTAAATTTAACTTTTGGTCAACTTGAACCGCAATAATAAACTAAGCCTAAATAACACCAATTATTAACCTTCGGGAGCGTTTCTCGATTACTTGCGTCTCAAGAAATTGGGTTAGATTAAGGTTTGACTTTTAAAATGTTGTCAAAGTTAAGACAGCAATAATGTACTTCGTCTAAGTAAAGCCCATTAATAATCTACAAGTGTTTTTCTAAATCATTTGAGTCTCAAGAAATGTTGTTAAAGCATAATTTGACTTGTAAAATATGGTCAAAGTTAAATTTGACTTTTTGGCTAAATTGGACTGCAATAATGTATCAAGTCCAAATAAAGTTTATTACTAATTTACGGATTTTTTTTAGATCGTTTAAGTCTTAAGAAATATGGTTAAAGCATAGTTTGTCTCATAAAATATGGTCAAAATTAAATTTTACTTTTAGTCAAATTTGATCGCAATAATGCACTAAGTCAAAATAAAGCCCATTACTAACCTACGAGTGCGTTTCTAGATAATTTGAGTCTAAAGAAATGTGGTTAAATCAAGATTTGACTTTTAGAATATAGTCAAAGTTAAATTTGACTTTTGATAAAATTGGACAGCAATAATGTACTATGTCTAAATAAAGCCCATTACTAACCTACGGGTGTTTTTCTAGATCATTTAAGTCTAACGAAATGTGGTTAAAGTATCGTTTGACTTTTAAAATGTGGTCAAAGTTAAATTTAAATTTTGGCCAAATTGAACCGCAATAATTTACTAAGTCCAAATAAAGCTTATTACTAATTTACGGGTATTTTTATAGATCGTTTAAGTCTCAAAAAATGTGGTTAAAGCAGAGTTTAACTTTTAAAATGTGGTAAAAATTAAATTTGACTTTTAGTAAAATTAAACCGTAATAATATACTAAGTTAAAATAAAATCTATTACTAACCTACTGGTGCGTTTCTAAATTGTTTGAGTCTCAGAAATTGTGACTAAAGAAATGTTTGACTTTTAGAATGTAGTGAAAGTTATATTTGACTTTTTATCAAATTAAAAAATAATAATATACTAATTTTAAATAAATGCTATTACTATCCTAAGAGTGCGTTTCTAGATCGTTTGACTCTCGAGAAATGTGATTGAAGTAAAGTTTGACCTTTAAAATGTGGTCAAAATTAAATTTGACTTTTTATCAAATTGGACATAAATAATGTACTAAGTCTAAATAAAGCCTATTACTAACCTATGGGTGTTTTTCTACATCATTTGAGGCTCAATAAATGTGGTTAAAGCATAGTTTGACTTTTAAAATGTGGTCGATGTTAAATTAGATTTTTTGTCAAATTAGACCGCAATGATGTACTAAGTCCAAATAAAGCCTATTACTAACTTATGGGTGTTTTTCTAAATTATTTAAGTCTCAAGAAATGTGGTTCAAGTATAGTTTGACTTTTAAAATTTAGTCAAAATTAAATTTGAGTTTTCGTCAAATTGGATCGCAATAAGGTACTAAGTCCAAATAAAGCCCATTACTAACCTACGGGTGTATTTCTAGATTATTTGAGTCAAATGAAATGTGGTTAAATTAAGGTTTAACTTTTAGAATGAGGTCACAGTTAAATTTGACTTTTGTTCAAATTAAACCGCAATAATGTATTAAGTCCAAATAAATGCCATTGCTAATTTACGGGTATTTTTATAGATCGTCTATGTCTCAAAAAATATGGTTAAAGCAGAGTTTAACTTTTAAAATGTGGTAAAAATTAAATTTGACTTTTAGTAAAATTAGACCGTAATAATATACTAAGTTAAAATAAAATCCATTACTAACCTACGGGTGTGTTTCTAAATCGTTTGAGTCTCAGAAATTGTGACTAAAGAAATGTTTGACTTTTACAATGTAGTGAAAGTTATATTTGACTTTTTGTCAAATTAAAAAGTAATAATATACTAATTCTAAATAAATGCTATTACTATCCTAAGAGTCCGTTTCTAGATCGTTTGAGTCTCGAGAAATGTGATTGAAGTAAAGTTTGACCTTTAAAATGTGGTCAAAATTAAATTTAACTTTTTTGTCAAATTAGACATAAATAATGTACTAAGTCTAAATAAAGCCTATTACTAACCTATGGGTGTTTTTCTACATCATTTGAGGCTCAATAAATGTTGTTAAAGCATAGTTTAACTTTTAAAATGTGGTCGATGTTAAATTAGATTTTTTGTCAAATTGGACCGCAATGATGTACTAAGTCCAAATAAAGCCTATTACTAACTTATGGGTGTTTTTCTAAATCATTTAAGTCTCAAGAAATGTGGTTTAAGTATAGTTTGACTTTTAAAATTTAGTCAAAATTAAATTTGAGTTTTGGTCAAATTGGATTGCAATAAGGTACTAAGTCCAAATAAAGCCCATTACTAACCTACGGGTGTATTTCTAGATTATTTGAGTCAAATGAAATGTGGTTAAATTAAGGTTTAACTTTTAGAATGAGGTCACAGTTAAATTTGACTTTTGGTCAAATTAGACCGCAATAATGTATTTAATCCAAATAAATGCCCTTGCTAATTTACGGGTGTTTTTCTAGATCGTTTAAGTCTTAAGAAATGTGGTTAAAGTATAGTTTGACTTTTAAAATGTGGTCAAAATTAAATTTAACTTTTGGTCAACTTGGACCGCAATAATAAACTAAGTCCAAATAAAACCAATTATTAACCTACGGGTGCGTTTTTAGATTATTTGAGTCTTAAGGAATAGGGTTAAATTAAGGTTTGACTTTTAGACTGTTGTCAAAGTTAAGACAACAATAATGTACTTAAGTCAAGTAAAGCCCATTAATATTCTACGGGTGTTTTCTTAGATCATTTGAGTCTTAAGAAATATGGTTAAAGCATAATTTGACTTTTAAAATGTGGCTAAAGTTAAATTTGACTTTTAGCCATATTGGACCGCAATAATATACCAAGTCCAAAAAAAGTTTATTACTAATTTACGAGTTTTTTTTAGATCGTTTAAGTCTCAAAAAATGTGGTTTACGTATAGTTTGACTTTTAAAATGTGGTCAAAGTTAAATCTGACTTTTGGTCAAATTGAACCGTAATAATATATTAAGTCCAAATAAATTCTATTAGTAATTTACGGGTGTTTTTCTAAATCCTTTATGTCTAAAAAATGTAGTTAAAGTAGAGTTTGACTTTTAAAATGTGGTCAAAATTAAATTTGACTTTTAGTCAAATTGGGCCGCAATAATATACTAAGTCAAAATAAAACCCATTACTAACCTACATGTACGTTTATATATCGTTTGAGTCTCAAAAATTGTGATTAAAAAAAGGTTTGACATTCAGAATGTGGTTAAAGTTATATTTAACTTTTGGTCAAATTCGAAAGCAATAATGTACTAATTCCAAATAAATCTCATTACTATCCTAAGGGTGCGTTTGTAGATCATTTGAGTCTCGAAAAATGTGGTTGAAGAAAAAAGTTTGACCTTTAAAAGTTGGTCAAAAAATAAATTTGACTTTTGGTCAAATTGGACATAAATAATGTACTAAGTCCAAATAAAGTCCATTACTAACCTACGGGTGTTTTTCTACATCATTTGAGTCTTAAGAAATGTGGTTAAAGTATAGTTTGACTTTTAAAATGTGGTCGATGTTAAATTTGACTTTTGGTCAAATTGAACAGCAATAATGTACGAAGTCCAAATAAAGCCTATTACTAACTTATGGGTGTTTTTCTAGATTATTTAAGTCTCAAAAAATGTGGTTAATATTTAGTTTGACTTTTAAAATGTAGTCAAAATTAAATTTGAGTTTTTATCAAATTAGACCGCAATAATATACTAAGTCCAAATAAAGCCTATTACTAACCTACGGGTGCATTTCTAGATTGTTTGAGTCTCAAAAAAAGTGGTTAAATCAAGGTTTGACTTTTAGAATGAGGTCAAAGTTAAATTTAACTTTTGGTCAAAGTAGACCGCAATAATGTACTAACTCTAAATAAAGTCCATTACTAATTTACGGGTGTTTTCTAGATCGTTCAAGTCTCAAGAAATGTAGTTAAAGCATAGTTTCTTTAAAAATGTGGTCAAAATTAAATTTGACTTTTAGTCAAATTGGACAGCAATAATGAACTAAGTACAAATAAAGCCAATTATTAACCTACGGGTGCGTTTTTAGATTATTTAAGTCTCAAGAAATATAGTTAGATTAAGGTTTGACTTTTAGAATGTGGTCAAAGTTAAGACAACAATAATGTACTAAGTCCAAATAAAGCCTATTAATAACCTGCAGGTGTTTTTCTAGATCATTTAAGTCTCAAGAAATGTGGTTAAAGCGTAATTTGACTTTTAAAATGTGGCCAAAGTTAAATTTGACTTTTAACCAAATTAGACTGCAATAATGTACCAAGTTCAAATAAAGTTTATTACTAATTTACGGATTTTTTTAGATCGTTTAAGTTTCAAGAAATGTGGTTAAAGCATAGTTTGTCTTTTAAAATATGGTCAAAATTAAATTTTACTTTTGGCCAAATTGGACCGCAATAATGAACTAAGTCCAAATAAAGTCCATTACTAACCGACAAGTACATTTCTAAATCGTTTGAGTCTCAAAAATTGTGACTAAAGAAATGTTTGATTTTTAAAATGTGGTCACCTTTATATTTGACTTTTGGTCAAATTAGAAAGCAATAATATACTAATTCTAAATAAATCCCCTTATTATCCGAAGGGTGCGTTTCTAGAACGTTTGAGTCTCGAGAAATGTAGTTGTAATACCCCTTTAATTTAATTTACTAATGTTAGGGGGCACCTACTATTGCTAAGGGCACCTTGACAGAGTTTTAGTAAGTTTGGGTTTAAATTAGTTATAAATATAAACTAAAACCCAAAATTTTCCTACTTTCATTGTGAAGGTCGACCAGAATAGAGGAGAGAGAGAGAAAATCGGCTGGGAGAGAGGGAGAGCAAGGGAGAGAGAACCGACCGGGGATTAGAGGTAGAGAAACTCCAAGTTCCTCTTGAAGGATCGATCGAGGAAGAGTCGTGCTCTGGAGAGGGAGTGCAGGGGTTCATCTTCTTCTTCTTCTTCTCAGGGATTCAACCTCTTTGCTGATTCAAGGCAAGTAGTAACTTGCACTTTTGGTGTAGATTTAAGTTTTCTATGATGTTGGTATGCTTTCTTAATGATTGAATGCATAAAAACCTAGATTATATATTGTTTATATGTTAACCACATGAATGAATGCAAGTAAACCATGATCGTATAATGTGCGTATATTTCTAATAGTTATAATGCATGGAATCTATGAATATTTGATGGTTATATGATTCTTTAAAGTTGCAGGTGAGAAAAACCATGTTTCCTTAGAGTTTCAACAAAACTCAAAATCGCGAGAAAACCCATAGGGTATCGATACCAGCTGACAGATAGGGCAAGTATCGATACCCCCTCGGGAGGGTATTGATACCTCCAACGTCTGAAAGTGGGTATCGATACCCACAGAAGGTGTATCGATACCTACTGGCCTTTTTACCCTGAAAGTGTTTTTGATGAGTTTCTTTTGCGTAGTTAGCTCATGTATGAAAGATATAATGATTATATACATGCATGCTATTAAAGAATATGTATCTATGAGTTTAGAATACATATGTAACTTCTTGTGAACTGCTTCCATGATGATAAGTACTTGTGAACACCTAAAGAATGTGTAAAAAACCTCTATAAGCTTGATGTGTGCTTAGTAAACTTGTTTGGCTTATGTGCAAATATAGTTTAGGTCCTGTATAGGCCTGGTCCTCTCCAAGCGAGGTCTTTGGAATCGCCAAGTGAGGTCTACGGAATTACTTGACACGTAAGTAACGCCGACAGGGTTACCAGTGTTCGGGGGATGGATTTCGAGGAGATTTACCGGATTCACGTGGCGCACAGCCAGTGTCTCGAGTGAACTACAGGGACAGGTGAAACAAGGGTAGTAACTAGGAAGCACTACTTGTTACGATAACTTAAATCTCAAGTAAAGATTATAAAACACAACAGCCGCTATCTTGTGCAGCTCTTTACTATGTTAAATCATTTATTGACATATCATATACAATATGGTTAATACACACTTGTGAAACTCATGGTTCTCCTAAATCTAAGCCAAGGGAACTAGTGAACTTGCTGGCTAGGTTTTGACCTAGCACCGTCATTAATCTTTTCAGGTCCAGGTCAACAGGCGAATAATCAGTAGCAGTGATGTTCGCAGTTCGAGAATAAGTCTTTGGAGTTCTCTCAATTTCCGTGAAGACATTACTTAATTCTTTCATTTAAGTTTAGTTTGTTTTGGACACATGTTTAGTCCATTATTCTTTTAGAATATTCGTTCATTCGTTTGTTCAATTGACAGGTTATCATTGAGTTAATAAAGTTTATATTAGGGCTGCACATGGTGCGGTTTTAAGTCCGGTCCGAACTGGTCCGAACAGAAAAAAATACCGACAAACCGCAAAACTAAAAAAACCCAAAACTCAAAAAACCGAAAAATCGCAAAAACTGATATATATGGTCTGGTTTTGGTTTCATGTTTTTAAAAAACCAAAAAAACGGAAACCGTACCAAAAACATCGAACTGAAAGACCAAACCAAAAAAACCAGAAAAAAATCCGCACGTATATCTATATAGTATACACATGCATTATTATGTATAAATATGCATGTTAACTCATGAAAATATGAATTAAAGAGCCTGACTCTTAATATAATCATAATTTTGTAAGTTAATGTATCTAATGTCAATTTGTATCCTATATGAGGCAATACATATATGTAATGTGTGTTCTCAAATTTATATATATTTATTAATTTATTTATAATATATTTATTATTTTGTATAATTATTATTTTTATTGTGAAAAATTTCAATTGTGGACATACCGTGATTAAAATTGCCACTATGTTGCTATAGAAAATATGTTGGGATCTATATAGAGATATCTAAGATATGAAGATGAACTCTTCACAGACTTCACCATGTATCTTCATAGAAAAATAAAAATAAATCATATTCGGGAACGAGCTATCTTGCAAGTTGTTGGGGAGTGTGCCCCACCAAAAAAAATTTAAAACTCCAACATCTAATACATATGAGAAAATTGAGTGCCCCACCAATTATTAAGATTTTAGTATATTGTGCCTTAGTTTTTTGTAAAATTAGAATTTGACCAACTCATTTCTTAACACGTACCCCACAAGCTTTTAGGCACACTAAAGAAATTTGCTGTGTTTTGTGGTTTTCTCCTTAAAAAAATTTATGACTTCATCCCTAATCATATCGTACCAAAATTTTTAACCCTATCAAAATTTAATTTAAAAGTAATAATTATAATGGATGGCCTATAAATTACCTTATAATTAATTTTGATTGATATAATTTCTGGTAAGGATGATCTTCTCATATTAAATTTAATAATTTTCACAAAAAAAGAGAGAGAATTAATAATTACTTAAGATGGTTAAACACTTGGATATTTTTTTTCATGTTTTAAATTTAAATAAATATTTAGCTATTATCAGTTTTTTATTTTTTAAGTTTGAACAAATTTTAATTATTTATAATGCAAGTGCTCTAATTATGTCATGTTTTAGTTTAAGTTTAAATGATCAATTGATAAATGCCACATGTTTATTTTTTTTAATCTAGTTAAACTTTAGTTTTGAATGATTTGTCCGTTAAAAAAACCGAAAACTCCTAAAAAAATCCGAAATTTGGAAAAAACCGAAAAACCCAAAAAATCTAAAAAATCGATGGTGTGGTTTTGGTTCTAAAAAAAAAACCATCATGGTTTGGTATGGTTTTGGTCCTCCTAAATTAATTAATAGTTTGGCTATGGGTTTGATAAAAAACTCAACCAAACCGAAACGTTTACAACCCTAGTTTATATTCAGCTTTATTTTACTTGTATCTTGAATGTGAGTGCAGCTTCTTGTTAGCTTGGTGTAACACGTACACACTAGAGCTACATGTTGTTAATGGTTCCGCCAGAATGCAGGCCGATTGTGAATTAGGAACGTACCTTCTGTGGGACCCCCGCTAACAAAAAAAAAATAATAATAATAATAATAACATTTTCTAGTATTAACAAGGTTTAGAAACCTTAGTGTTAGTAATATTTGAGGTGTAACAAGAAGAAAGGGGTTAGTATAAACAATAATAACCTTAGTATTATGTTATTTTTTTTAAAAAAACAAAAAAAAAACCTGTTTTGAATATATATGAATATATATATATATATA
>MVGT01003757.1:27324-37324 GCA_002174775.1 Macleaya cordata
TTTTTTTGTGTAAACAACTCTTACCTTATCTTCTTCCACTATATATATTTTGGCAGGAAAACAACAAACATAACTATATATTCTATCACAGTTATATCCTTATTTTGTGAGAAATGTGAATGTCGTAGTTGTTGCAGGTTCCTCCTGGTCCTACTTCGTTGGGATTTCAGTTGAGTTGAGTTGAAAAAAAAATGGGTGGCAAATTTGTAGTGCATATCCTTGTTTAAATTTGCTTCCGTTGCGTAAATTATTATATGCACTGTGTCTATTAGGTGACGAAAGGTCCAGTTTACAGGGGAGACTCTGCCGGAATTGAGTCTAGCAGTAGACTGATGGTAATGTCCCTTGTATTTTGGGATACGGGGCGTTACACCTTCCATCATTTCTGCTGGCGCTCTCGTATCCCTAGGTACTACAGCATAAGCTCTACCCTGATGCTGTCCTTGTGGTTGTCCCTGCGGCTATCTCTCTTGGTTAGGTGCTGGTTGGGGTCGAGCTTGACCCTGACCGTTCTGCCTCGGCTGTTGATTCTGCCTGGCCCTTTGTGCCCCGTTACCGCGTGGACAATCTGCTGCCCTGTGTCCTACCTCACCACAGGCATAACAAGGCCCTTTAATTACACACCTACTACCCTCTTCAGTTCTTAGTGCTTCGAGCTGTGCAGGAACTACTACACCCGTATTCTTTTCTTTAGTTTTCTGCCTCTTCTAGTAACCCCGGTTATCACGGTTCTTCCCTTGCTGTCCTTGACCGTTCTTCTGGTCACGTTTATCAGCTGACTTGGTCTCAGCTTTCTCACTCCTCTTCCAACGTGCCTCTTGGATTTCCTGATCATGGAGTCGTGCACACTCCACAACCTTGGCAAACGTATCAAAACTCGACTGCCCAATGATATGCCTAGAGATCTGTTAGTTCAATCCCCTTAAAAACTTCTGTATCTTACTCTGCTCAGTCAGAATAAAACCCGGGGCATACAACGCTAGCCTAGAGAACTCTCTTTCATACTTGACTACTGTTTGGTCGTCTTTCTATCTCAACTCTTGGAAATCCTTTTGCATCACCATTCGTGCACTTTGAGAAAAATATTGGTCAAAGAACATCACTTGAATCTGCTGCCAAGTTAGGGTGGTAGTATCCAGATCCTGGGAACGAGACTCCCACCAATCTAAAGTGTCATCAACAAGCTGAAAAGCTGCAAACCTCTGCTTATATTCTTCTGGGCACTCGAAGGTCCTAAAGGTCTTCTCCATCTCCTTGATCCACTGATGTGCCACCAACGGATCTGTAGAACCTTCAAAAGTTCGGAATTTCAAGCTCAAGAAATGTTTATGTAACTCCATCCAAGTAGGTGCCCCTACCCGTACCACTGGCGGTTGCGGTACTTAAACTGGTGCTTGTTCAGGAGCTGGTGCTGCTGGACCCCTTGCACCCAATCGTGCATCTAGCCTGGCATCCACTACTACCCCTACCGACTCTGCAATCAATTGTCACAACACTGCCCACTCCGGCATCTGAGAGTTCACCCCTCCTGTCCGGTTTTGACCCGTACCTTGCCCGATCTCTCATTGCTGTGGTGGTGGAGAAAACCCAGGTTGTGGTACATTAACCTTATCAATTAGAACATCATTGTTGTTCCCCCGAGCACCCCTACCTCTATGCCGACCACCTCTACCTCTTCTAGCCTCCCAGACATAGTTTTGAGACACAAGAAAAGAGGGTAAGAAACAATACAAAGTCTATCGTTATCCAAGCCAAACAACAAGCAAACAACAAGCAAGCAATTCATTCAAGTGCACCCTTAGGTTTTGTGCCTAGCGTGTCACAAATAACATCCTAACTCGTTTTACTCCCTCTACGACTTTGAACCTGAGGCTCTGGTACCAACTGTAATATCCCGCCATCACCTTTCAGGTCTGCAGCCCTTACTAAATAAGAACTGAATTCTTTTTGATTCTGGAGCTTCTCATTCCTTCATATCACGTATGTTTTTAGACACCTTGACACTTAGATCAGAAAAGTGTGATTACCCTTTCTCTGTTATGTCACCTATGGGGAGGACAGTACCAGTAGAGCTAGTTTGCAAGGGTTGTGTTATTAGTTTGGGAAAACTAAACTTCGCCTCAGACCTTTTTGTATCGGGTCTAGAGGGCTTGATGTTATACTAGGCATGGATTGGCTTGCTGCATACCATGCGAGGTTGGATTGTTACGCGAAAACGGTAACATTTTCCATTCCAGAGGAAATAACATACGTGGTGTCGTTGGCGGTAGGATGTGGTCTTGATAGGACACACCTGTGCTTTGTGGATATATTGGAGCAACCGGCTGATGGTAGAGGGCTTAAATCGATTCTTGTGGTGCGCGAATACTGTGATGTATTTGGCGAGGTCCCAGGGTTACCACCTCACAGAGAGATAGACTTCTGTTTGGAGTTGGTTCCGGGCACAAAACCGATTACTAAGATACCTTATCTGATGGCTCCAATAGAGATGAAAGAATTGAAGAACCAAATAGACCAGCTTTTGGCTCAGGGTTCATACGTCGTAGTTCGTCACCTTGGGGTGCACCAGTTCTTTTTGTTAAAAAGAAAGATGGGTCCATGAGACTATGTATAGACTAACGGGAACTAAACAAGGTTACGCTAAGGAATAAGTATCCTTTGCCTAGGATAGATGATCTGTTTGATCAGCTTAAGGGAGCACAATGGTTCTCTAAGATAGACTTAAGGTCAGTTTATCATCAGCTGAGAGTCCGAGAGCAAGACATTCCCAAGACAGCATTTCTGACAATATATGGGTCTTATGAGTTCTTGGTAATGCCGTTTGGACTTACCAATGCACCAGCAGTGTTTATTGATCTAATGAATCGGGTTTTTAGAGACTTCTTGGATCAGTTCGTGATTGTTTTCATTGATGAAATTCTGATTTACTCCAAGACACGAGAAGACCACGAGATTCATTTGCGTAGAGTGCTTCAGACTCTACGAGAGCATCAATTGTATGCTAAATTCGAGAAATGCGAATTTTAGAAACAAGAGGTGAAGTTCTTAGGACGCATAGTGTCTGGAGCGGGAGTGACAGTGGATCCCTCCAAGGTTCAGGCTGTACTGCAGTAGCGGCAACCCACTACAGTAACAAAGGTTCGAAGTTTCTTAGGATTGGCTGGTTACTACAGGCGATTTATCGAAGGATTTTCCAGTATAGCAGGTCCTTTGACGAGTCTCACTAAGAAGGACGTTGCATTTAAGTGGGATGCTAGTGAGAGCAAGCGTTTCAAGAACTGAAGGCTAAGTTGACGACAGCCCCAGTTTTGATCATTCCAGAGAGTGGAGCTGGACTTGTGGTGTATACTGATGCGTCACATCAGGGACTGGGATGTGTTTTGATGCAGGAAGGACGATTGGTTGCTTATGCATCCAGAAAATTGACGATACATGAGCATAACTATCTGACTCATGACCTCGAGTTAGCAGCTGTAGTGTTTGCACTCAAGATATGGAGACACTACTTGATAGGTGAAAGGTTTGAGCTATTTTTCTGATCATAAGAGTCTCAAATACTTGTTCTCACAGAAGGAGCTGAACTGTAACACCCCGCCCTCACCTTTCGGGTCTGCAGCCCTTACTCGATGAGAACTAGGCATTTCCGGCGGAACCATTAACAACCTGTAGCTCTAGGGTAAGCGCAGTTCACCAAGCTAACAAGAAGCTTGCACTCATGTTCACAACACAAGCACAATAAAGCTGAAATAAACTTTATCAACTTAAAGATAAACTGTCAAACGATTGGATAATTAAACAATCCCAAACATCAAAGGACTAAACAATGTCCAAACTAAACTGAAAGAAACGGCAAAGGAAGTCCTACGTCTTCACGGAACTTAAGCAAGTCTCCGAAGACTAGATCCTGCCTACGTGAACACCGCCTCTAGCGAGGATTCACCTGTTGTCTTGGACCTGTAAAAATAACGGTGCTAGGTCAAAACCTAGCCAGCAAGTTCACTAGTTCCCTTGGCTTAGATTCGGGTCAACCATATGCTTCACAAGTTTCAGTGTATTAACAACGATAAGATAACGAATAAAGTAATGTAAAGCAATGCACAAGATTCACGGCTGTTGTGTTTTATGTTCTTCGATTAAGATTAAGTTTTCGTAACAAAGAGTGCTCTCTAGTTACTACCCACGTTTCACCCATTCCTGTAGTTCAATCGAGACACTGGCCGTGCGCCACGTAAGTCTGATGAAACCGCCTCGAAATCCATCCCCCGAACACTGGTAACCCTGTCGGCGTTACTTACGTGTCAAGTGATTCCGTAGACCTCACTTGGCGATTCCGAAGACCTCGCTTGGAGAGGACCAGGCCTATACAGGACCTAACTATGTTTGCACACGTGCCAAACAAGTTATTTAAGCATACATCAAACTTATGGAAGTATCTTACACATTATCTATGTGTCCACAATCTCTCATCATCATGGAAATAGTTCTCAATAAGTCATTTATGCATTTTACACTTATAAATACATATCCATTATTAGCATGCATGAACATGATCATGATATCCTTCATACAAGAACTAATTACACAAAAGAAACTACCAAAAACCAATTTTTGGGTCAAAAGGCAATGCGTATCGATACTAACTTACATGCTGAGGGAGTATCAATACACCCTAAATGGGTATCAATACATGCTGTCAGATTGGGGTTGTATCGATACACCCTAAATGGGTATCGATACACCCTTTCAGATTGGGGCTGTATCGATACACCCTAAATGGGTATCGATACACCCTGTCAGATTGGGGCTGTATCGATACACCCTAAATGGGTATCGATACACCCTTTCAGATTGGGGCTGTATCGATACACCCTAAATGGGTATCGATACACCCTGGGTTTTCTCGCGATTCTGGGTTTTGTTCTTCAACAAAACTCCATGGAAACTTGGGATTTTGGCCTGCAACCTTAGGGGATTGTATACAAGTTAAATATACATAGATTTCATGCTCTTTAACCAATGAAAATCATACACACATGGATACATGCCTTCATTCATCTAGTTAACATATATTATCCATTAAAACCCAATTTCTATGCATTCATTCATGGATTAGGTTATGTAAACTAAGCATAAACCTAGCTTTCATGCAAGCATTTACTAAGACTTCAACAAAGCAAAGTGGAAGACCTAAGTCTACACCAAAAGAGCAAGTTACTACTTGCCTCAAACCACCGAGGAAGATGAAACCCAAAGGAAGAAGAAGAAGATGAGGAAGATCCTCTGCAACCAACTTGATTCTCTGAGATTTCCCTCTTCACAAAACCATGGGTTCTCCTTCAAGAGGCCCTCTCTCTCCCTCTTTTCCTTGCAATGGTTGAGCAGCCTTCTCCCTCTCTTCTCTTCTCTCCTAACCGATGGGAACAAAATGGGGGAGTTATTGTTAGGTTTAGCTAATACTTATAGATAATAGCACCCAACCCTAATAAAACTCTAACCAGGTGCCCTTAACACAAATGGCTGCCCCCAACATAAACAACTAATAGAGATAGGGGTATTACATGAACATGAGGCAACGTAGATGGTTAGAACTACTGAAGGATTATGATTTTCAGTTACAGTACCACCCGGGATGGATTTCGAGACGGTTCACCAGATTCACGTAGCACACGGCCAGTGTCTCGAGTCAACTAAAGGGACAGGTGAAATAAGGGTAGTAACTAGGAAGCACTACTTATTGCAGCTCTTTACTATATTAAATCATTTATTGACATATCATATACAATATGGTTAATACACACTTGTGAAACTCATGGTTCTCCTAAATCTAAGCTAAGGGAATTAGTGAACTTGCTGGCTAGGTTTTGACCTAGCACCACCATTAATCTTTTCAGGTCCAGGTCAATACGCGAATAATCAGTAGCGGTGATGTTCGTAGTTCGAGAATAAGTCTTCGAAGTTCTCTCAATTTCCGCGAAGACATTACTTAATTCTTTCATTTAAGTTTAGTTTATTTTGGACACATATTTAGTTCATTATTCTTCGAGAATATTCATTCATTCGTTTGTTCAATTGACAGGTTATCATTGAGTTAATATAGTTTATATTCAGCTTTATTTTACTTGTGTCTTGAATGTGAGTGCAGCATCTTGTTAGCTTGGTGTAACACGTATACCCTAGAGATACAGGTTGTTATGGTTCCGCCGGAATGCCTAGTTCTCATTGAGTAAGGGCTGCAGACCTAAAAGGTGAGGGCGGAGTATTACAGTGGTTAAAGCACAGTTTGACTTTTAGAATGTGGTCAAAGTTAAATTTGACTTTTGGTCCAATTGGACATCAATAATGTACTAAGTCCAAATAAAGCCCATTACTAACCTACAGATGTTTTTCTAGATCATTTGAGCCTCAAGAAATGTAGTTAAAGCCTAGTTTGACTTTTAAAATATAGTCGAAGTTAAATTTGACTTTTGACCAAATTAGACCGCAATAATGTACTAAGTCTAAATAAAGCCTATTACTAATTTACGGGTGTTTTTCTAGATCGTCTAAGTCTCAAGAAATGTGGTAAAACATAGTTTGACTTTTAAAATGTGGTAAAAATTAAATTTTACTTCTGATCAAATTGGATCGCAATAATATACTAAGTCAAAATAAAACCCATTACTAACCTACGGATGCGTTTCTAAATCGTTTGAGTTTCAAGAAATGAGGTTAAAGCATAGTTTGACATTTAAAATGTGGTCAAAGTTAAATTTGACTTTTGGTCAAATTGGACCGCAATAATGTACTAAGTCCAAATAAAGCCTATTACTAATTTACTGGTGTTTTTCTAAATCGTTTAAGTCTCAAGAAATATTGTTAAAGCATAGTTTCACTTTTAAAATGTGGTCAAAATTAAATTTTACTTTTATTAAAATTAAACCGCAATAATGAACTAAGTCCAAATAGAGCCCATTACTAACTGACGGGTGCGCTTTTAGATTATTTTAGTCTCAAGAAATTTAGTTAAATCAAGGTTTGAGTTTTAGAATGTGGTCAAAGTTAAATTTGACTTTTGGTCAAATTGGACAACAATAATGTACAAAGTCCAAATCAAGCCCATTACTAACCTACGTGTGTTTTTCTTGATCATTTGAGCCTCAAGAAATGTGGTTAAAGCATAGTTTCACTTTTAAAGTGTGGTCAAAGTTAAATTTGAATTTTAGTAAAATTCGACCACAATAATGTACTAAGTCCAAATAAAGCCTATTACTAATTTACGGATGTTTTTCTAGATTGTTTATGTTTCAAGAAACGTGGTTAAAGCATAGTTTGACTTTTAAAATGAAGTCAAAATAAAATTTTACTTTCGGTCAAATTGGACCGCAATAATGAACTAAGTCCAAATAAAGCTTTACTAATCTACGGGTGTGTTTATAGATTATTTGAGTCTTAAGAAATGTGGTTAAATAAGGGTTTGACTTTTAGAATGTGGTCAAAGTTTAATTTGACTTTTGATCAAATTGGATAGCAATAATGTACTAAGTCTAAATAAAACCCATTATTAACCTACGTGTATTTTTCTTGATCATTTGAGTCTTAAGAAATGTGGTTAAAGCATAGTTTGTCTTTTAAAATGTGGTCAAAGTTAAATTTGACTTTTGGCCAAATTGGACCGCAATAATATACAAAGTCTAAATAAAGCCTATTACTAATTTACGGGTGTTTTTCTAGATCGTTTAAGTCTTAAGAAATGTAGTTAAAGCATAGTTTGACTTTTAAAATGTGGTCGAAGTTAAATTTGATTTTTGGTGAAATTGGACCGCAATAATGTACAAAGTTCAAATAAAGCCAATTACTAACTTACGGGTGTTCTTCTAGATCATTTAAGTCTTAAGAAATGTGGTTAAAGCATAGTTTGACTTTTAAAATGTGGTCAAAACTAAATGTGACTTTTGGTCAAATTGGACCGCAATAATGAACTAAGTCCAAATAAAGTCCATTACTAACCTACGGGTGCATTTCTAGATTATTTGAGTCTCAAGAAATGTGGTTAAATCAAGTTTTGACTTTTAGAATGTGGTCAAAGTTAAATTTGACTTTTGATCAAACTAGACAGCAATAATGTACTAAGTCCAAATAAAGTTCATTGCTAACGTACGGGTATTTTTCTTGATCATTTGAGTCTCAAAAAATGTGGTTAAAGCATAGTTTGACTTTTAAAATGTGGTCAAAGTTATATTTAACTTTTGGCCAAATTGGACCGTAATAATGTACTAAGTCTAAATGAAGCTATTACTAATTTACGGGTGTTGTAATACCCTTATTTCCTTAAGTTTCTAATTTTGGGGGGCAACTACTCTGGATGAGGGCACCCTCCTAGAGTTTTAGTAGGTTTAGGGTTAAGTTAGTATTAATATAAACTAACCCTAACCCTAACCCCTTTTGTTTCCATCGATTTTTAGAGAGGACGAGAGGGAGAAAGGGCTGATCGGCCAGGGCAAGAGAGAGAGGGGGAGAGATAACCTCTTGAAGGAGAACCCAGGGTTTTGTGAAGGAGAAATTACAGAGTATCAAGTCGTTGGAGAGGAGCTTCTTCTTCTTCTTCTTCCTTATGATTCAACTTCCTTGGTGCTTTGAGGCAAATAATAACTTGCTCTTTTGGTGTAGATTTAGGTTTTCTATGATGTTGGTATATTTTCTTAATAATTGAATGCATGGAAACCTAGATTATATGTTATTTATATATTAATCACATGAATGAATGCAAGTAAACTGTAACGCCCCGTACCCCAAAACAAGGGACATTACCATCAGTCTACAACGAGACTCAAATTCAGCAGAGTCTCCCCTGTAAAGTGGACCTTTTGTCACCTGATAAACACAGTGCATACAAAATATACACAGCGGAAGCAAAAGAACTAAGGGTATGCACAAAAATTTGCCACCCATTTTTTTTTCTTTCTCAACTCAACTGAAATCCCAACGATGTAGGACCAGGAGGGACCAGGAGGGATATATTTGTGATATGATATATAGTTATGTTTGTTGTTTCCTGTCAAAATATATATAGTGAGAGAAGAAAAAGTAGAAATTGCATTCATATAAAACAAAAGTAACGTAAGGCTCACAACCGAGCCATAAAACATAAGTCTCAAGTAAGAGAATTAAAGTAGTAAAACATCCACTGTGACTGAAGAGAGGGAAACCTACATCAAACCCAAAACAAGAACTCCCTCGCCAAGAAACCACGTCACAGCACCTCTAAGAATCTTAACTCGATCCTCAAACGTCAACTGTAAAACCACGAAAATAATTGGGTGAGAAACTCAGTAGGTAGATCAACCATCCTAATATCATCACATGTAGTGATTAATCCGATAACATCTCAAAAGCATTTGCAAAAGCAATGCATATTATATAGTTGATTGAAACATCAAAGAAAATCCTGCATATACATAGACAAACAATAGTAGTGTACTTCTGCTAGCATAGCCAAGGAACACGACCGGGTTACCCCAATCAGAGTTACTTCAGGATCAGATACCAAGTGCGCACAATTTGACGATTGCAGACTAGACAAGGGCCCCCAACTAATCCAGAGAAGGTTCCCCGACAACCTTCCTCCGCGTCTAACACCCATCGGGCAGGCATGCGAACCTCAACTAAACTAGTTACTCAACACCACCAACAAACATGGTTTACCAGGAAATAATCATGACTTCCCAGACTTCCCTAGATGAACCTATCTCCCTGACGTCCCATTCGGCCCTGAAGACAAAAACACCTAGCAAAGTCTCAGATGGTGTACCACATCTGGATAAGCATGATCCACCATCCTTGTAGAGAGTCTCTAACCTTTCACAAGCTTACCTTAGTGATAACATATAGTAGTATATATATAGGTTGTGTGTCTTTTAAGTTAAAGTTCGAAAACTAACCCTTTTTGAAAACCAAAGTCCTTTTTGTAGAAATCCCCTTTTGAAATTTCTTCTCTTTTGAAATCTACATACAATAAGTGTAA
>MVGT01001491.1:15328-40372 GCA_002174775.1 Macleaya cordata
TATCCTCTAGCCCACAGCTACTTTCTCTCTTAAAACTCACCATAGGTGGCTTTTTAAATAAAAGTTTCTCATGGTTCAAAATGGGTTTTCAAATAGCATTTAATTTCTTGACTGCTATACTAGGACAAAAGTGCCTTCATCTTAAAGAGAAATATTTAACGTAAATCATGATTTCATATCCCTTACTAAATAAGGTTTCCTTTAAAAAGAAAAACTACCACTAACTACCAACGAATGGAAACCATTCATGAATAATCCATAAGAAATGTTTTAAAAATCAAACCACACGAAAATGAAAAGTAATTATCCCAATCCCCACTAAGTGGGACCCTAGTGAACCTTAGCCAATATTTATTATTTACAATCAATGAAGATCTTGTGTGATAATTCAATATATATATATGTACCCATACACAGTATTTAAAACTGAGGTTTTCATATCCAAAAGCAAAATGAATCAAGATATGTCTATCTCAAGACCCGAAAGAAAATATTTTAATATCTACAATAAGGTTTAGTTTTCAAAACTAGGTTCACCTAATATTCAATTCCACAGTTACGTTTTTACATAACACGTCACAATACCCCCATCTCAACTTCAAATGCAAAAGTCATCTNTCATTAATGGGTTAATGTGGGCCACATTCTAACAGGGAAGTCTTGATTCCAAATCAGGCAATCGTCCTTACTGAGAGTGGTGAAGTTCTATTGTATTGCAATGATTTGATTCTCTTTCCTTATGACATGAAAACTGCAACTTCAGAAAAGCTCGTGGAACTTGATATATTTTTCTCTTCTTATAATGCAATGCCTCACATGAACAGCTTTGTTTCATTGAAAGCTCTAGGAGAAGAAGATACACAAATAATTGAATCAGCTGAAGGAGCACTAGAACCAGAAAGCATTATCAGCACCAGACGGAGTAGTAGGCTGAAGAGATTGAGACATATAATATAATTCCTGTGATTTTAGAGTTCAAATGTTGCTCAGCCTTTTGAAATTGTACGACTTTCTTATTCCTTTTCTTTAACTTTATTCAATTTTCAATGTGTTGATATGTCTCTTAATATTGCATCATTTCCTAGCAATGGGCCTATATGTTCATTACCTCCAAAAACATATCACATAGCATGGCACATAATATGTACTCTTTTAGAAAGAAGGATATATAGTCATCATTAGCTCAAAACACCTATGCCATTAGAAGTAAATTTGAATCATGTAGTCCCTTCTTTTAGAGCTCTCCAAAGGATATAACAAACATTTCTTCTATTTATGGTGCCATAACATGAATTAATTCTTCATCCGAACAGTTAGTAATTGAGGAATGTGGTGGGAAGCACTTTGGGTGTTCTGGATTCATATTCGTAGTTGGTTGAATTGCAATCGTTGCGCTGGCAGTGATTATAGTACAATTACATCCATCTCCAATAACTCAAAAGATTTGATTTTCTGATAATTGAACCAATTTAATAATAGATATAGATGCAGCCATGAAAACCCTTTATTTTGTATTACCAACTGAGAATGGTTGTGTTTTACTGAGTGCATCCACTTCATGAGAACCCATCATTTTGCTAATTCTTCAAACTCATACTTGTATCTCTTTACTGAAGCAAATATCCCAGATAAAAGATCTGCAGTTTCTTTTATGTAAGGCCCTTTAGGAGATTTGCAGTTTCATTCTTTTGGATTTGAGAACCCTGTGTCTCAAATTCTTCATTAGGGAAAAGAAGTATTCTGCACCCGAAATGATAGTTTTGCACTCCTAGTCTGATTATCGATGGAGGTTCCTGGAATTAGCTAGTCAGCAAGGAAGTCTCAAGCTCACGGATCATAGAGTTTGTTCCTAATCAGCCTCAAATATTATTTGGCCCCTAAAATGTCCTAATCAAATAGTTTAGATCACATGATGCAGATTGATATTTGGCTAAACAAAATGAATCTTGTTTCTTTCCTTCTTTGGAATTTGTTTATTTCTTATTAATCGTAATGGAACAGAATGATCATGCATGGGTCATGTACTCATGTGCAGTCATATTGGGAGGTTACTTTTGATAGTTACTTAGAATTCATAAAGGAGTATGTGGAAGGGATTGGACTCTGGAAGGACACCATTGTATTGTACATGACGTAAATAATTATCTACCAACACCTGTAATCTCGGGTTGAAAGAGCATTATAATTGTTAATTAGATGGATGTGGTCCAAAATAGGAGCAACTTCGAGCTTTCTGGGTTATGCAGATGGTATTCTATTTCTATGTGAAGATGGTTTGCAGTCCTCTTATCTTCTACATTTATTTTCTGTTATACAAGGGCTTGATTCAATAAACCAGTTATGAGGAGATCCAGTACTTATGTAGTTCACTCAAAGAGTTAATTTTCTTTCTTTGGTTGGAGCTTGCTTTTAAGTGATCCTATTTCTCTTTCTTAACCAGCATTCCTTTTCTTCAATTTTTCTTTATGTACACTCCCCTGTTCATTGTTAATCTAGGTTGCATTAGAATTCCCTTTTAATTATCTGAACTATTTACATCTTATTTAGGGTAATTGCCTTAGATAGCAATAGAAGCAACGGTAGCTTTCTTCACTGTGAGCCCAGAGATGGTGCTGACAAGGCTGAGGTTCAAAATGGCTTTGCAGAAAATGGCTGGAGTGGTTTTCAAATGCCAACAGAATCAGCTGAGGGATTTGTACATAACACTTACAACGTCCCTAATATCATGACTCAACCTGAGTTTGTAAATAACAGAAAGACCAAAAGTGTTGCTATTTCTGTGAAGTTTATGTTTTGTTATGAATTTGGTTGAAAAAAGTTAATGTTTTGTTCTGCATTTTTTAGTTTCTTTGACTGCAAAGGTTGCTTCGTTTTTTTTTTTTTTGGCTAACTTCTCTATTTAATTAGTACGACTATGAATGATTTATATTTCACATCTAGGACTTTTATGAGTTTGGCTTCATGAGCTGCTTTGGTTCGATTTGTTTAGGTTGTTTTTTTAGCTTTAATTTATGCTCCTATGCAGAGTGTTGCTTTTGCGTGAAGTTTGCTTTGTTCAGTACTATTATGATTGATTTATTTTTCTGTACTTTTCATCTGTTTCAGGGTGATCCAGAGTTTCAAGATCCAATCGTGCACACGATAGTGGTGTCACCTACATGTTTATACAAATTAACAATGTTTACTCCTTGCTAAAATTAGTGTTATTCTGCTGTTATTACATTTCCCGAAAATATACATTCAAATTTATCGAGGCTGCTAACTTTTGAAAACAAGTAATTATATTAAGTACCATCAAGTTTAATGGTGAAGGTTTGTTATCTCCTTATCACAAATTATATTTTCTGCAAACTTGATTCGGTTAATTATCTGAATCCATTTCTTATTCTTGTACGACTCTTTAGAATTGTATGTCATCGATCTTTCTTTTCCTGTTTTAGAAGAAAAATACGATGTATTTAGTCTAATTGTTGGTGAAAATGTATTCGATTAGTGTGTTTTGGTGCAGGGATATGTGGTAGCCCTGTTCTGATCGAACTCTCCAAGATAAAGTTTGTTAGTTTATGGTCTTCTATAGCAATTCACGAACTCCATCGACAAACATGTACTGTATTGCTGGGGAACAATCATGATGAACAATAACAGTTCCATGACTTTAAAATAGTAGGGGTTAAATACTTGTGATGATAAAAAAAATTTATCTGAACTTTTAATGATCTATAATCTGTTATCTAAACTTTTTCAGGATTGATTGTGAACTCTCTCTTAAGGAGAAGTCACTCCAACACTCCAATATGCCTTGGGCTCTAGAGCATCAACTTATTTATTAATCATTTTTGTCTGTAAATTTTAAGCTCGAATTTTAATTGGGTGCCCCGTTCCCCGCCCAAAAGAAGAGCTAAAGGCCACGGTTTTGCCTAGTTCGTTGGTTTAAGATCTGCGTAAGTATGAGATTTGAGTAAAAATTTAGACCACGTACAGACTCAAGGAAAACTGTGGTCTAAGTAATACTTTAGACCACGGTGCTTTAAAGTTTAGACCCTTTAGAGATACTTTGTTTTGTGCATCTTTATATTTGATTTGCGGACATGCTATCTGTTGAAGAAACATAATGTTATAGAGGCTAAGGTAGGTGCGCAGGGAGGTAAGTGAAGAAACAATATTATGCTGGATGGAGATCCTATCAACAACACAACTTACAAATGTTTTATTTCTTTGCTAATGTACTATTTAACTATAGTTTCTTGGGATAGATGTGTAGCAGCATTGAGTAGTATTACCAAGTGGGCTGCTGAAAACTGTTTCTTACACAAGTGTAATTAGATTGTTAAAGCAAGTCATTGACCTCTGTTTCAGGTTCTAGTCGAGAAAATGGGGTTTCATGAAGGCTTTAATTGTTAGCCTAGGCTCTGGACGCTCTCCCAGGTGATGTAGGACTAACACCATACACTATCACACACGAGCTAGGTTTTTGTTGGGTCCACATATGGAAATGTTCTCCACATCTTCATATAAATATTATTATATTTTTAAATTTTTGGCCACATCAGAATCGGCTTTAAAGTCAAGGAAAATAATGGACGGGTTATAATTCACTTAACTTTTATTGTCTTTTCCCCACGTCTTAAAGATCAATTTTGGTGACATTTCCAAATGTTGCAGATACTATATATCTTAGCAAGTGAAATATGCTCAGTCACTCTATATATGAACGTCAAAAAAAAATTTGCTGAGTCTGTACCTGAAAAAGCCCGAGCAGTGGGTAGGCACAAGTGCACGTAAATGGCGTAGTGCAGATCATGCATTCAACTCAAGAAAGCATCCGCAACTCAAGTGCAACAGTAAATGAACAGAGAAATTGTTGGTATATGTACATTATACAGCTTTTCACATGCAGTCTGATTATTATCAAATAGCAATTGAAACCCAATATCAGTTTTTGGTGTTCTGAATCAGGTTTCCTAAAGAGACTAATGAATAGATGAACAGGGAATCAGCTTTTGAATGTTGTATTGTTATGTTAGTACTTAAATGAAGGTACACCGTTGCACCCCTGTTTCAATTTTTCCTCTAAAATCTCATTAGCAGGCATTATGCCATGACTTGAATGTAACTTGTGTAATAAGAACACCAAAATATTCTTCTAGTTCTCCATATCAAATATGAGAAAGACTTACCAGAGGTGCTTGCCGAAATTTATCCCTAGCATTAAGTAAATCCCAAAGGCTCAACTGATAATAAGCAAAGATGAAATTCAATAAAATTGTAAACACAAAACTCATGATAAACAATGTTGTGGAGAAGCTTCAGGTATGAACAAGGAAAGAGTTCAGAGATTACACACAACATTCTAGTTCTAAATAAGATGTTAACACATCCTCAAAATTGAGGTATTGGTACTTTCTTTTGCCAATGCCCAAAACAGTTAATCTCCTAAACTAGAAAAAGATAATAAAAAAAAATAAGAAAAAAACTACATGATTTAAATTAGCATCTAATTACATAATAGGTGTTTTAGATTAATGATAAGTATTCTTCTTTCTAAAGAGTATATATTTTGGAGGTAATCATGAACATAAATGAGTCATCATAGTAGAAATAAACGAGAGCCAGGCCATCAGTACAAAATGATGTAATTTAATTGAACTCCAAATCACAAAATTTATAGTTTATGCTACTCCTCTGGCTGTAGTCGTCCAGTAGTAGAAGATTCCATTATCTTTACATCTTCATCTCCTAAAGCTTTCAATGAAACAAAGCTGATCATGTGAGGTCTTTGTTGAAAATAGAAAAGATAATGTCTATTCAAATCCACAAGCCGTTCTAAAGATGTAGTTTTCAGGTCATAACGATAGAAATTGGCATCGTGACTGTAAAATAGAACCTCACCCTTCTTTGTAAGGGCAAATGGGTTATACCTACCAATTAACACACGTCCGCATTCCATATTGAACTCCCTCATCCAACTCCAAAAACTGGAACTTTTGCTCTTTCACCTCATACTTACTATTCTTCTTCTTCTTGAATGTCCATAAGTCAGCTTTTCCATTGTTATGATGATGAACAACACACAACCTGTTGGGTTTGATGGCTCGATTTGCACATAGGATGACGATGATGGTGGAGATTTTATGATAGGGGAACAGGGCCGCGGGCCGCTGGACCATGGCTGCGGGCCACTGGACCATGGCCGCTGGCCGCTGGCCTTTGGCCGCGGGTCGTGGGCCACTCCGAGGCCACCTGCCATTCCAAAGGCCGCCAGCCATCCTTGAGGCCGCCGGCCCATCTCTAGGCCGTTGGCCCATTTCTGGCTGCGGATTGTTCCAGACTCTCAGTATGGCAGTTTGGCGTTAATTCCTCTTGAGGTAAGCGTTTCAGCAAGAAAAGAGGTTTTCTATTCAAACTAGGTTTAGGTTTCCTATTTGTAAAAGGTTCTAAATTCGTGGGTATATGTAGTCTATAAATACTGCGAATTTAGACCTTATTTTTTTTTGTATCAGAGTGTCAAAGTTTCTGAGTCTTAAAGTCGAGAGAGAGTGCTGAGTTCGAATTTGTACTTTGATCATTGAATAAATAGTTCAGATCGTTTCTGCCTGTGGATGTAGGCAACCCAGCCGAACCACGTAAGTCTTTGTGTTTCTTTTTTTGTTTATTTTATTTCAGTTTACTAGTTCAGGTTAGATCTTAGGAGGGTACACAATTGAATTCCGTAGTGTGCACTTCAAACTAGTATCAGAGAGCCAGGTTACCACGGCTGGGTAATCTAGCGAGTTGCAGGAATCAGTACTAGAATTCTGAAAGTTGAAGACGTCGTTATGGGGAGCATAAATTATGATATTGAGAAGTTCGATGAATCGAACAACTTTAGTATGTGGCAGTGTGAAGTTCGTGATATCCTGAATTTGCAGGATCATGAGATTGCCCTGGAGAATCAACCTGCAGGGATGGATGATGCAGCCTAGAAGAAACTCAATCGCCAGGCTTGTAGTACAATTCGTTTGTGCCTGTCGAAGGAATAAAATATTATGTCATGAAGGAGGCTATAGCCAAAGATCTCTGGAAGAAATTGGAGGAAATGTTCCTTGTTAAAAGCATGAAAAATCAAATGTTTCAGAAGAAACGACTATGGCGCCTCGATTTTCGATCATATATGTCCATACCAGACCATCTAAATTTGTTTAATAAGTTGCTTGCTGATTTGGAAAATTTAGATGAGTTTTTTAAGGAAGAAGATAAGGCTTTACTTTTGTTATTTTCTCTCCCGAAGTCGTACGATAATTTTGTCAATACATTCATGAATGGAAAGAAAATAACTACTCTTGATGAGGCAGTTGCTGCACTAATTAATTATGAGTGAAGAAGGAAGGATGGATTGGCTCATAGGGAATCGACTTCAGAGGCATTGACTGTAAGAGGGCGGTCTGCCCAGAAAAATTCTGGTAAGGCTCGTTCCAAGTCTAGAGGGAAGTCGAAGGGAAGACCAGCGAAGGATGAATATTCTTTCTACCGACAGAAATAACACTGGAAGGACTGCCCAAAGTTAAAAAAATAAGGGCAAACAGACTTCAGATGCAAACATTGCGCAAGCTGAAAAAGTTAGAGATGGAGATGAAAAGTCTGATTCAGAAGTTTCACTTACTGTAGCACCACTAGGGTCTACACTCGTTAGTAACACAGGAGAGTGGATTCTGGATTCGGGATGTACCTATCATTTGTGTCCCAACCGGGACTGGTTTTCCAGCATTACGAAGTTGGATGGTAGATTGGTCTTGATGGGCAACAATAACACATGTAAGACAGAAGGGATAGGGACAATCCAGTTGAAGATGTATGATGTTACTGTATGTACTCTGAATGATGTCTGGTACATACCGAAGTTGAAGAAGAATCTCATTTCACTAGAGGCATGCACTGGATTCTGAAGGTTTGAAAATCACTATACAGGGTGGAGTATTGAAAGTGTTCTCTAATGTAGTAGTGGTAATGAAGGGAGTGAAGCATAGAAATCTGTATTACCTGAAAGGGAGTACTGTAACAGGTGGAGCAGCAGTTTCTGATGGTGCAGTAGATAGCATTACCAGATTATGGCATATAGGGCTAGGACATGCTTGAGAGAAATCTTTGCAGCTGTTGACAAAGCAAGGACTGTTGAAAGGTGCAAAATCCTATAAATTAGGGTTTTGTGAGGACTGTGTGAAGGGAAAACAGACCAGGAAGAAGTTCAGCACTTGGAAGCACACCACCAAAGGCATCCTGGATTATGTTCACACAGAAGTTTGGGGGCCTTCCAAAATGGCATCTTTGGGAGGACAACACTATTTCGTCTCCTTTATAGATGACTTCACCAGAAGAGTATGGGTGTACACCATGAAGCACAAGGATGAAGTCTTGGACATATTTCTGCAGTGGAAGAAGAAAGTTGAGACGAAGACGGGTAGGAAGTTGAAAGCACTGCGATCAGACAATGGTGGTGAGTCCAAGTCTGATCCATTCCTACAGATATGTGCCGATGAAGGGATAGAACGACACTTTATAGTGAAGGAGACTCCACAGCAGAATAGAGTGGCAGAACGCATGAATTATACATCGCTGGAAAAAGTACGATGTATGTTGTCTAATGCTGGATTGGGCAGAAACTATTGGGCTGAGGCGATGAATTATGCGTGCCACTTAATGAACTGTCTACCTATAAAAGCCTTTGGAGGGAAGACTCCAATGGAGGTATGGTCTGATTTACCTATTTCTGATTATGATAACTTAAGCGTATTTGGTTGTCCTGCTTATTACCATGTGAAGGAAAGAAAGCTAGAACTTAGAGCTAAGAAAGCAATTTTCATGGGTTTCAAATCTGGGGTAAAGGAGTACAAGCTATGGTGTACCGAATCGAAGAAGATCGTGATAAGTAGAGATGTGACCTTTGATGAGACTGCACTGATGGAGAAGAAAAGTTCAGAAAACACAGGTTAGAATGAGGGATGTCGCAAGCAGGTGAGTTTGTTGAATTTCCAATGAATAGAAAGGGGTCTGTTCAGACCAGAATCCTACTGTACCATCAGACAGTGAGGGTTTAGATGAAGATGTAGCAGAAGAAGCAGAGGCACCAGATTAGGTGCCTCAACCAACACAAAGTATAGTGGTCAACAGGCCGCGAAGGGAGACTCGTAAGACAGCTTATTGAAACATTGGCGTATGCTCTACCGATCATTGAAAATGAAATTCCATCCACATACAAAGAAGTAGTAAGGAGCTCAGAAAATACAGTGTGGAAGGAAGTTATGGATGAGGAGATGCTGTCTCTTCACAAGAACAAGACTTGGGAACTGGTGCAGTTACCTAAGGAGAGGAAAACGATCGGATATAAGTGGGTCTACACCAAAAAAGAAGCAGCACCAGGCACCAGCAATGTGAGGCTCAAAGCCAGATTGGTAGCCAAGGGATATGCTCAAAGAGAAGGCATCGACTATAGTGAGGTATTTTCTCAAGTTGTTAAGCATGCCTCTATACGTATTTTGTTGGCTTTGGTTGCACAGTTTGATCTCGAGCTCGTACAAATCGATGTCAAAACTGCTTTTTTGCATGGTGACTTGGAGGAAAAAATATATATGACTCAGCCAGAAGGGTTCAAAGCTGCTGGTAAAAAGAATTGGGTGTTTAAACTTAAAAAGTCATTGTATGGGTTGAAGCAGTCTCCAAGGCAGTGGTACAAGCTCTTCGATAAGTTTATGCTAGAGAAGAAGTACATACGGAGCAAATATGATCAATGTGTGTACTTCAAGGTGCTCAAGGATGGTTCCTATATCTACCTACTTTTATATGTGGATGACATACTCATTGCATCTAAAAGCCAGGTGGAGATTCAAAGTTGAAAGACCTACTAAGTAAGGAGTTCGAGATGAAAGATCTCGGAGAAGCAAGGAAGATTCTTGGGATGAAGATACAAAGAGACAGATCCAAAGGCACTGTTTGTCTCTCACAAAAACAATACCTGAAGAAGGTCCTGCAGAAGTTCGGTGTGGGTGACAAATCTAAACCAGTTCGCACACCTCTGATTCTCCACTTTAAGCTCAATGCAATACAGTCACCACAAACAGATGAGGAACAGAGGTATATGGAGCAGGTACCTTATGCAAGTGTAGTTGGGAGTCTGATGTATGCAATGGTATGCACCAGACCAGATTTGTCACAAGCAGTCAGTGTAGTTAGCATATATATGCACAATCTAGGGAAGCCGCACTGGCAGGTTATGAAGTGGATTCTACGGTATATCCTGGGTAATGTAGATATGGGGTTGATGTTCAGACGAGATGATGCGGTTGGTCAGCTAGTAGTTGGTTATGTGGTTTCAGATTATGATGGGGACTTAGATAAGTTTCGGTCAACTATGGGTTACATCTTTACATTCGTAGGCGCACCGGTCAGTTGGAGATCAGTACTACAGTCCACTGTAGCTTTGTAAACAATAGAGGCAGAGTACATTACTGTGGTAGAAGGAATCAAGGAGGCGATATGGATGCAGGGTTTAGTGGATGAGTTAGGACTCATTCAATTGTCTATTGATGTCCATTGTGACAGTCAAAGTGCAATCCATTTAGCGAAAAACCAAGTTCAACATTCAAGGACGAAGCACATCAGTGTGCGTTTCCACTTTGTATGAGAAGTTGTTGAAGATGGAGACGTTTATCTACTGAAGATCGGAACAGCTGATAATCCAGCAGATATGTTGACCAAAGTGGTGTTAGGAGAGAAGTTCAGGCATTGCCTGAATTTGGTGAACGTCGTTCGAGTTTGATGCACCTTCGGGTGATTGGCGCCTACTGGCACATTTTGCAGCACTTTCGAGTGATTGGCGCTTTCTGGCGCGGTTGGAGCACCTATGGGTGATTAGTGCCAGTTGTACATGTTGTGGCACAAGTTGAGGCAGAAAAGGTCAGTTACAGGCATTGGAGAGATTTCATGCCAAGGTGGAGAATGATCAAAATGTTCGGAGCCAATTGTTAGTGTGACCTACAAAGCTCGCGAAGGTGGAGATTTGTTGGGTTTAATGGCTCGATTTGCACATAGGATGGCGATGATGGTGTCATTATGGGGGAATAGGGCCGCGGGCCCATGGCCACTGGTCGCGGGTTGCTGGACCATGGCCGCTGGTCGTTGGACCATGGCCGCTGGCCTCGGGCCGCCGACCATCCTTGAGGCTGTCGACCCATCTCTAGGCCGTGGGCCCATTTCTAGTGGCGGATTGTTCCAGACTCTCAGTATGGCGGTTTGGCGTTAATTCCTCTGCAAGTAAGCATTTTCAGCAAGAAAAGAGGTTTCCTATTCAAACTAGGTTTAGGTTTCCTATTTTTAAAAGGTTCTAAATTCGTGGGTATATGCAGTCTATAAATACTGCGAATTTAGACCTTATTTTTTCGTATTAAAGTTTCTGAGTCTCAAAGTTGAGAGAGAGTGCTGAGTTCGAATTTGTACTTTGATTATTGAATAAAGAGTTGAGATCGTTTCAGCCCGTTGACGTAGGCAACCCAGCCGAACTACGTAAGTCTTTGTGTTTCTGTTTTTTTGTTTATTTTATTTCAGTTTAAGGGTGCCCTGTTGAATTCCGTAGTGTGCACTTCACAACTACCCTCCCAAAACCTGTAGTTGAAAATTGTGGCATGGAGCAAAATGGAAGCATGGTGGTGATGGGAACAATCGAAACTCGTCTGCCAAATCAAAAGCCACAATCTTGTTTCCGCCTTCCAACCAAACAAGAGCTCCATTTACAAGGATACCTGGTGACGGACTCAATGCGTAGGGACTTATTCCTTTATCTCTCCACCGACTGCCATCACCAAGAGTGTAAACCTGGACCTGCCCGGCAGTAGTACTGCCTTGTTGGTCTGAATATTGGTAGATTTTGACAACCTTGTATTCATTATTGGAAGGATGGTAACCGAATTCTTTCACTACTATCTGACCTTCTCTATAAGATCCTCCCTTAATAGTATTATTAATGTTGACTGTTGTGGGTAGATTCACGCATTCTCGGGTGATGGGATTACATATATAAATTTGATCATGTTTACTTTTCCTCGAAATGTGGAGACTTTCATTGGACTCATGATCACCAATTTATGTGAAATTCGCGAAACTGAAGATGCAGTGACGCTGTTTGAGAGAATGGGTAAGTGGGGATGTATTAATCCCAAATTCCGAAACTGAGTGGATTAATTGGTGAAGGTGACAAGATGATTTTGATATGATGAAATCTGCTTGGATTTGGGATGCTTGGATTTGGGATGCTCTTGATATAGCTAGGAATTTTTATGACTGGTTTTTAAAAAAATTGTGTGGGGATTGAAAGGATTGATCATGCTGTGTAAGATTTTGCTAAAGATGAAGAAGGATCATGGGTTTTGTACATGGTATCAAACTATCAATTGGAGTGATTACTTCTCTGTTTTTGGGTGGTTGGATTTGCATGGATCAGGCAGTAAGAGATGGAGAAGGTTGCTTTTGGACGAAACCCTGCACCCACCATTACCTCTCTCCATCCTTCACAATAATACACCCCACCATGAGATTAGGAACTGTAAAGCCAATTGCCTGTTTCTCAAGCTTCACAGAACTATTCAAATGAAACTCCATCATCTTTTCCTTTAAAGACCATTCACTTCTGATATACCAACCAAATCCCCATCGTTTCTCTAAACAATGGGAGATTCAGATACCCTTTCACTAATCCTGCAAAACCCACTTCTTGATTTGTGAATTAGAGAAACTTTGGGTTTCTGGGTCCGTTGGGGAAGAGATGAAACAACGAGTAGAATGAATTTGAACAAATGGTGAGGTTGAAGATGATGTGGGTGTGAAAACAGGTTTGTTTGTTTGTTTTTGTTTTTTTGTTTTTTGTTAATTTGTGTTTGTAAAAGTTTTCTGGGTGTGATGAACAACAGTAGCCAAAAGACAAGAAAAGAAAAAATAGAAATTTTCCGAAATCCTAATCCAAGTAGAATACGTAATAAGTAACTAACGTAAATCCTCTGTTAAAATAGAGTCCAATGCTAACTTCCTTTTAGTAACTATACCAAAACCAAGTTCAAGAGTTGTCCTTCTTCACCAAAACGGCAAAAGCAGAAGCAGAAGCAGAGAGAAGAATCTTGTCTTCACCAAAAATCAGAGATTGCTTGAAAAGTTATTACCACCACCACCACCACCACCACCACCACTGCCGCCTGAACAAATATCACTAACTGTCGTTCTCGCCAACACCAGGTTATTTCTCTCCTCTGTTTCTCTCTCTCTCTCTCTTTTTTTTTAATAATCTAATCAGTAAAAAGACAACTATTTCCCTCCCGGGCTCCCTCAATCATAAGCTTTTTTTCAGAAGATAATCCTAATAGCTTCTTAATTTGTATGGTTTTTCAAAGTTACACGGTATGAACCTTATTATTGGTGGAGTTAAAACCTGAATGTGGTAATGATTTTATCATTCTTTTTCTTTTTTCAAATTTTTTTGTGTATTATTTCAAAAAAAATTTACATGCATATATACTATGAATGTTGATTCTGAGTATCATTAGTGGACCTCTATCACATTTGATGCCATAGCAGCATAAACCAACATCCTCTCTTTCTTCCTTTTTGACATATGATGATCCACCATTCCTAATTAGGCTAATTAAGCCAGTTACTTCAGGAAGGGAGATAAGCTTTAGTAACTTGCTCTTCCACCATATCATCCTGGCTTGGAAGAAAAAGAGAGAGTTGCCAACATAGGTAGAAAGATTTGGCCCTTTCGTTACTTTGTGGAACCTCTGGATTGGATTGAAAGAGACAAACGGCCATTCACCGAACCCGCGTCATTGTTTGAAGAATTGATTTTGAATGTCAAGGCTTCGCTCTACTATTGGATGGATCTTGATGTATTCGTCTTTATTTCTCGTTTCTGATAACAGTTGTACTAGTCCCTTCAATGAATTTTTTATGGTTCGTCAATCATTATTGCTTTTAATATTCAGTGGTGATTGCATAATGTCTTGTTAGTATATCCATGCTTGCAATGGTTTTAAAGCATGTCTCCAGTTTCTTTTTTTTCTTTTTTTTGTGACAAAATATGATATCGTCCTCTCAGTGAAGTTCATGTATCGTTGGAAGCATGGTTGCATTTTTATCACAAATCAGTTAGTGTTTTTTTGTCCTACTATTAACTTCGGCACTTGGATTTGACTGTTATCTTTGTTAAAATAAAAATGACATGTATATCTGTTACGAGTATTGGTACAAGGAGACTCTGACAATCAAAATGCTTATGTGAACACAGCTCCTTGGACTTTTTGTCTGTTTCTTTTTTAATCAAAGATTAATTAGTTTACATCAACTGCCTATCTAGGATAGAAATAATATGCTTAAAGAAGTTGATATTCATAAAACTATGTATAAACTATATTCATATATATATGATAATGATAACAATAATAGTATTAGCCGAAACAAAATTTATTTTCAATAAATTAAGATTGGTCTTAAAATGTGGGCTGAGGCTTTATTGAACAAGAGAACTATGATTTCGGTAGGCATTTTTGGCTGTGTATACTTTCGGCTTCTTGTAGTTTTATATCATGTGTGTTGTATTTACATTTTGTTTCTTATAAAAATCTGTGTTCTAGTGGTTTTTATTGCTCATCTATGACCTCAATCGAACAATATTTCTTTATTTGTGTGTTGGATATCTCTTTACTATGGTTTTTGCTTTATCGGGGGGTTTTATTCAATTTATATGCCGTAGTTTGTTGTACATTCATTGGAAACTCAGCAATAGTAGTTTATTGCGATAGTTAAGCATGGCCATTTTTTTCTTTGAATTTGACAGTTTGATTTTGTTTAGGACTGCAATAATTGTAGTTGTTTACTAGTTTTAGTGCTTTGACTTGTAATAATCGACTGCTCCTGTTTAATGCTGCAATATAGCAGGTGTTTTGAGTGGAATATGATGAGGTCTTAAAAGAATTATGTTGTCAGTTTAACAGTAAATTGACTAAGTTTTATACTTTTCAATTCTTTTGAAATGTTTCAGGGACCAAAACCCGTTGCTGCAAGTTCTGTTTGGTGATGCTTAGAAGCAGCAAAGATGGTATTCTTATTTGTATGAGAAGTTTTTAGTTGCAGATCTCTTCCTATATTTCCCAATTTCTGACACTTTTTAAATTTTTATTATGTGCAGGTGAGGAAAACGACAAAAGAGCTTCGCTGGATTATGGACCTTAAACATAACATTCGTAATGTATCTGTGATTGCCCATGTAGATCATGGTATGAAGTCAAATCTTGGTTTTCATAGTGTGAAAGGTTATTTGTTTGTTGCATTTCTTTAGTATTGAGTTGGCTTGCATCATTTTTGTTTGTCTCTTTGTCTGTTGGATGCAGGAAAATCAACTCTTTCGGATTCTCTTGTGGCTGCCACAGGTATCATTGCTCAAGAAGTTGACAGTGATGTTCTAATGACAGAGACCTGTGCAAATGAGGCAGAGGGTGGTATTACAATCAATTCTACTAGTATCTCATTATATTACAAGATGAATGACTTCTCTTTAAAGAACTACAAAGGAGAAAGACAAGGGAACGAGTACCTCATCAACCTTATCGATACCCCTGGCCACGTTGACTTCTCTTTTGAGGTCACTGCTGCATTACGTATTACCGATGGTGCCCTTGTAGTTGTGGATTGTGTGGAGGGAGTTTGTGTCCAAACCGAGACTGTCCTTCGACAAGCTCTTGGAGAAAGGATCAGACCTGTTCTAACAGTCAACAAGATGGACCGATGCTTCCTTGACCTACAAGTCGATGGAGAAGTTGCTTATCAGACCTTCCAACGACTCATCGAGGATGCCAACGTCATTATGGCCACGTATGAAGATCCACTCCTTGGTGATGTCCAAGTTTACCCTGAGAAAGGAACCGTTGCCTTCTCGGCTGGTTTGCATGGTTGGGCGTTCACTCTAACCAACTTTGCCAACATGTATGCTTCCAAGTTTGGTGTTGACGAGAGTAAGATGATGGAGAGGCTTTGGGGTGAGAACTACTTTGACCCTTTAACCAAAAAATGGACTAGCAAGAACACTGGGTCTCCTACTTGCAAGCGGGGGTTTGTCCAATTCTGTTACGAACCCATCAAGAAAATCATCAACACTTGCTTGAATGATCATCAAAAGGAAAAGTTATGGCCTATGTTGCAAAAGCTCGGTGTCTCCCTGAAGTCTGAGGAGAAGGATTTGAGTGGGAAGGCCTTGATGGAGCGTGTGATGCAGAGTTGGCTCCCGGTAAGCAGTGCCCTATTTGAAATGATGGTCTTTCACCTTCCGTCTCCTGCCACGGCTCAGAAATATCGTATTGACAACTTGTACGAGGGTCCCCTTGATGATATGTATGCCAATGCCATTAGAAACTGTGATCCCGAAGGGCCTCTCATGCTTTATGTGTCCAAGATGATTCCTGCATCTGACAAGGGTAGGTTCTTTGCTTTTGGCCGCGTCTTTGCTGGGAAGGTTTCATCTGGTTTGAAGGTTAGAATCATGGGACCTAACTACGTCCCTGGTCTTCGGAAGGGCTTGTATGTTAAGAGTGTGCAGAGAACCATCATTTGGATGGGAAAGAAGCATGAATCTGTTGAAGATGTGCCATGCGGGAATATAGTTGCTATGGTAGGTTTGGATCAATTTATCACTAAAAATGCAACCTTGACAAATGAGGAGGAAGTTGATGCTCATCCTATCAGAGCCATGAAGTTCTCCGTCTCTCCCGTCTTCTGTATCGCCGTGCAGTGTATTGTTGCCTCTGACCTCCCCAAGCTTGTTGAAGGACTCAAGTGTCTATCCAAATCTGATCCTATGGTGGAGTGTACCATGGAGGAGACTGGTGAGCATATCGTTGCATTTACAGGAGACCTCCATGTTGAGATCTGCATGAGGAAGTTGGAGAAAGATTACATGGGAGGGGTACGAATCCAAAAATCAGACCCATTGGTGTCTTTCCGTGAGACTGTGCTTGAGAGGTCGTGCAGAACCGTGATGAGCAAGTCCCCAAACAAGCACAATCGTTTGTACATGGAGGCACGACCTCTTGAGGAAGGGCTAGCTGAGGCGATCGACGAGGGTCACATTGGTTCCAGGGATGACCTTAATGTTCGGTCGAAGGTATTGTCCGAGGAGTTTGGGTGGGATAAGGATCTTGCAAACAAGATTTGGTGTTTTGGACCCGATACCACCGGTCCAAACATGGTTGTGGATAGGTGTAAGGGAGTTCATTTCTTGAACGAGATAAAGGACTCGATTGTGGCTGGGTTCCAGTGGGCGTCAAAGGAAGGTGTTTTGGCAGAAGAAAGCACGAGGGGTATATGTTTTGAGGTGCATGGTGCGGTTCTCCATGCGGAGGCCATACATAGAAATGGTGCACAGATCATCCCCGACGGCCAGGAGGGTCATGCATGCGGCACAGCTCACGGCCCGGCCTATGCTCTTGGAGCCAGTCTACCTAGTGGAGATCCAGGGACCACAGCAGGCTCTTAGTGCTATTTACGCGTCTCTCTACATGCATCGTGGTCACATCCTAGAGGAAACAAATAAGCTAGGTACTCCACTTTACAAGATCAAGTCTTATCTTCCAGTCATTGAGGCGTTTGGGTTCTGGATCGCACTGAAGAATGCGACGGGAGGGCAGGCGTTCCCGCAGCTATGTGTGTTTGATCACTGGGACATGTTACCTTGTGATCCATTGGAACCTGGATCCGGAGCTGAACAGTTAGTGATGGACATAAGGAGGAGGAAGGGTTTGTGGCAGCAGATAACCCCGCTTTTTGAATTGGAAGACATGCTGTAAGATAGGTAGCTCCTCTCTCTCTGCTGGAAGTAGCAAGTTTTGATATTTGGTACACTTGGCTTATTCTGGTAAGTTATAAGAGATGAATGAATTGAGGGCTGACAATGATTGTTTGATTCACGGGCAGATTCTTGTAATTAAATTCTTATAAATGAAAAGAAAAAAAAAAAAAAAATCTTTCTGTTGCTTTTTTGAAATTTTGAGTTCTTTTTCTTCTTTAATTTTGTTACTGTGTTTCGTGGGCATAAGTAGACAGCTGATCTCCTCTTGTTTTTGCACAGTTGTTGCATTTTATACTACAAATTGGATTGAAGAGAAACAATGGCAATTATTTGATGATTCAAATGCCGTGTGTTGAAACAGAGCCCTACTTATTCTTATACCTTGTTTACATTCGTTCATGGAGTCTACATGGATATGATTCAAGAGCTGACTTTTCTGCGAGGCTAATCTCCTCACCATGTAGATCATTCGCTCACACAAAAAAATACAAAAAAACAAAAGGAACAAAACAAAATAGCATTGTTCTTTAATACAAAATAACTGAAAGGAAACTTGCATTGTGTTATTCAGAGATAGAATGTAAGTTTTTTCCTCATCTTTTTTTCTGATCTAAGACAATGTTTAAGATTTTTTATACATTTATCGATTTGCAGTATGCGACATTTCCAAATATGGAAGATGTTATATATCTTAGCTAATAGAATATGTTCAGTCACTGTTAATATTACTGTCCTCAAATTGCAGAGCCCGTGAAAAATCCGGTCGATCTGTATGTATGTGCGATCTGCTCTTCAGGTATTGTTTGGTTCAATTTTACATTTATGAATTTGCAGTATGAAAACCTGCAGGGTGTATAATTGTGCAGGTAACTACAGTTTCCTTCTTAACGAGAACGATCCCATTTCCAAATGACTCAGTTGTCATGTACCACATTCCTTTTGTTAATGGAAAACATTTATAGTCTGTTTGGATGAGGATTTAGGGTAGGGATTTTGTGGGGACTAAGAATTTAGTGGAAAACTAATAAGAAATCATGTATTGATCTCTTCTTCATCCTACTTGGCTACTGCTAGGCATTTGGTGCTTTTTCATTCTAATGATCCTTCAGCTGATCAGATTGTCCTTTTTGTTAGGATTTAATCAATCGATATAAGATGAATCAAATATGCAAAATAAGAATATTAACGAAGATGGCAAATAATTCACACACAACACAAGATTTACGTGGTTCGGCAAAATTGCCTACATCCACGGGCGATGATGATCCTCTTCTACTATAATGAAAGGTATGAAGAACAATTACAAAGATGAGGCCTTCAATGGCAGCCCCAACCACCCCTTAGCCTCACAACACTAGTCAAGAGATTTCACTCCAACTTATGTTTACAAACACTCACTCTCACTTATCATATGTTTAAGCACCCTCACCATTGCTATTTATAGATGGTAATGGTGGAATACTACAAAACCCACTACTAAGTGGAGTATCCATTCAATTAGTGGTTCTTCCACACCATTAGTGGAGTTCTCACTCCATTGGTGGTGTTTCCACTAATTAATGGAGTTACCACTTCATTAGTGTGGTTTCCACTAATTAGTGGAGTCCTCACTAAGTATGAGTCAAATTAACAATTCTCCACCTTTGACTCTATATCGCCGAACGGCTTCTTTGCTGTTCTTTCCTTCACGAACATCATCGCCATCACCACGCGCCTCACGGCGCTTCTACCTGTAGGACATTGATCAAGTCCAAACATTGCTTGTACTTAATCAATGGTACCACTTTTGTTAGCATGTCTGCAGGATTCTCCTTTGTGTGAATCTTCAGTAGAGAAAACCCTCCACCTGCTAGAGTATCTCGCACGAGGTGATAATGTACATTAATATGTTTCGACCGCCCGTGAAAGTCTTCATGCTTCGTTAAGTCGATAGCGCTTTGACTATCACAATGCACCTCAACGCATTCATGCTGAATGCCTAAATCTCCAGTTAAGCCCTTAAGCCAAATGGCTTCCTTTATAGCCTCTGTTACAGCGATCAATTCTGCTTCTGTTGTTGATTGAGCATCAACTGATTGTAAGGTTGACCTCCAACTTACTGGACCTCGAGCCAATGTAAAAACATATCCCGTAGTAGATCTAGATTGATCCACATCACCTGCATAGTCAGCATCCACGTAGCCACAAACATGTGGTCCAAGACCACCATCACGTTGGTACACCACTCCTACATCAACAGTACCCTGTAGATACCTCAATATGCACTTCACTGCTTGCCAATATTGCTTCCCTGGATTTGCCATAAATCTACTTACAACACCAACCGCATGTGCAATATCTGGTCGAGTACAAACCATAGCATACATCAAACTACCAACTACACTCGCATAAGGAACACGAGCCATGTACTCTTCTTCATCCTTGGTGCTTGGAGCCATTTTTGTGGACAGCTTGAAGTGCGCCTCTAAAGGTACACTTACAGGTTTAGATTCCTGCATTCCAAACCTAGTAAGTACCTTCTCCAAATATTATCTCTGAGAGAGACACAACCTGCCCTTCTTTCTGTCCCTTTGTATCTCCATGCCAAGAATCTTCTTAGCTGCACCCAAATCTTTCATCTCGAACTCCATACTCAATTGAGACTTTAATTTCTCAATCTCTATCATGCTCCTTGCAGCAATGAGCATATCATCCACATATAAGAGTAAGAAAATCAAGGATCCATCTGGTAGTTTCTTAAAGTACACACAACTATCATATAAGCTATGTGTAAATTTTTGGCCCACCATGAATGTGTCAAACCTCTTATACCATTGTCTAGGCGATTGTTTGAGCCCATACAATGATTTCTTTAGTTTGCACACATACCTTTCCTTCCCTGCAACAACAAAACCTTCGGGCTGTGACATATAAATGTCTTCCTCCAAAGTACCATGTAAGAACGCTGTTTTAACGTCGAGTTGTTCCAACTCTAAGTCATAAAATGCCACAATAGCTAACAAGGCACGGATAGAAGTATGTCTTACCACCGGAGAGTAAACTTCATTGTAATCGACACCTTCCCTTTGTGCATAGCCCTTAGCTACCAATCGCGCCTTAAACCGTACGCCAGTTGTACTTGGAGCTGCTTCTTTTATAGTGAACACCCATTTGCACCCAATTACATTGCTTCCCTTAGGTAGCTGTACTAGCTCCCAAGTTTGATTCTTGTGAAGAGAATTCATCTCCTCACACATCGCTGCTTTCCACTGATCATACTTAACATCTTTTAATGCTTCTTGAAAAGTGGTTGGCTCATCTCCATAAGCCATCAATGCATAAGCCACAAGGTCTTCGTAGCCAAACCTGTCTGGTGCTTTAATGGTTCTTTTCTCCCTTCCGTCCACCAAAGATTGTACTTGTCGTTGTTGCCGAGGTTCTTCAGTACGAAACTCATCCTCTTCTACATCTGATTCTGATGTAGAATCAATTTGTGGAGTAATCTCTACCTGCACAGTCTCGCCACCACTTTCCTCCACCTGAGTCGAAGTCTCTTTGCTAGGGTAAAGCAAAGATGTCTCGTCAAATGTCACGTCTCTGCTGATCACAACCTTGTGGTTTTCTTTGCACCACAATTTGTAACCTTTGACTCCATCTTCATAGCCAATGAATATGGCCTTTTTCGCCCTTGGATCCAGCTTACTTTCCCTGACATGGTAATAAGCAGGACAACCAAAAATTTTAATAGAATCATAATCAGCAGATTTTCCAGACCATACCTCGATAGGTGTTTTTAATTCAATGGCAGTTGATGGTGATCTGTTGATGAGATAGCACGCCATATTTACTGCTTCAGCCCAAAATTCTTTACCCAATCCAGCATTGGATAACATGCACCGCGCTCTCTCCATAAGGGTCCGGTTCATCCGCTCCGCTACCCCGTTCTGTTGAGGTGTCTCTTTTACTGTAAAGTGTCTTACAATGCCTTCACTCTGACAATACTCCTTCAAGGGATCATTCTTGTATTCCCCACCATTATCAGATCTAAGTCTTTTAACTTTCTTGCCAGTCTGGGTCTCTATCATTGTCTTCCACACTTTAAACTTCTCGATGACTTCATCTTTTGTCTTCATGGCGTACAACCATACTCTCCTGGAGAAATCATCAATAAAAGTGACAAAATACCTCATACCTCCCTTGGAAACATCCTTAGAAGGTCCCCACACATCCGAATGGATGTAGTCCAAAGTACTTTTGGTACGATGAACACCCTTGCCAAACTTTACCCTATGTTGCTTTCCGTAAACACAATGCTCACAGAAATTGAGTTTGACATTCTTCAATTTGTTAAGCTTACCTTGCTTGCACAACACATCTAACCCTTTTTCACTCATATGCCCCAGACGCATATGCCACAATTTTGCTTGGTTAGATTCTTCATCATCTTCGGTACTTACTGCAGCTCCACCTACTATTGTGCTACCAGAAAGAAAATAAAGATTTCCTTTCCTTTCTCCTTGGATTACCAACCTGGAATTTGAATCTACAACCTTTAGAATCCCTTCTTCAGCTACAAACTTGTAGCCTTTGGATTCCAAAGCACCGAGTGAGATCAAATTCTTTTTCAGATCAGGAATGTGTCTAACCTCAGATAAAGTTTTCACCTTACCTTCACTGGTCTTGATCTGAATTGTTCCTATCCCAATAGTTTTGCAGGCAAAGTTATTACCTAGCAATACTGAACCTCCATCCGTCTTCCTGTAAGAAGTGAACAAGTCCCTATTGGGACACATATGATAAGAACAACCAGAGTCAAGTATCCATACCTTACGATGATCACCTGTTGTGACTGTCAACACCTCCCCTGCATCTGACTCATCCTCAGCTACTGCTGCTTGTGAACTTGATCCCTCTCCATCCCTAGGCTTAAGCTTAGGACAGTCTTTTTTCATGTGTCCTTTCTTGTGACACCAGTAACATTCAATCTCCTTCTTGGCTTTTCCTTTAAATCCTGGTTTATTACTCCAAGATTTCTTCACTTCTTTTCCCTTCACGAATAACCCTGCAGCCTGATTACTTTCTATTGCATCCAACTTCCTAAACTCATCTGATAAAAGAGCAGAAATTGCTTCTTCTAGCGAGATAGTTTCCTTTGGTGCCAATAGACTTTGTATCAAGGGTTCAAACGTCTCAGGAAGAGAACATAGTAATAGCATAGCTTGATCTTCATCAGGCACAACTTCACCCACATTAGATAAATCAACCATTATTTTATTAAAATTATTTATGTGGTCATTCATAGACGTACCTTCTTTGAACCGAAAACGATATAGTTGTTTCTTCCTAAACAACCTACTAGTGAGAGACTTCGTCATGTACAAATTCTCCAGTTTCTTCCACAGTGATGCCGCTGAGTTTTCATGCATCACGTTGTACGTGACCTCCCGGGCTAAGCATGAACGAATTGCAGCACATGCTTGTAACTCGTATTCTTCCCAATCATCCTCCTTTGTATCCGCTGGTTTATCCTTCAAGGCTTTGTGTAAACCTTGTTGGATCAGTGAATCCTTCACTTGGACTTGCCACAATCCAAAGTCTGTTTTCCCGTTAAACTTCTCTACATCGAACCGAGCGCTCGCAACTTTTGCAAATTTTGATGTCATCTCTCACCACGATCAAATAACCCGATGCTCTGATACCAATTTGTTAGGATTTAATCAATCGATATAAGATGAATCAAATATGCAAAATAAGAATATTAACGGAGATGGCAAATAATTCACACACAACACAAGATTTACGTGGTTCGGCAAAATTGCCTACATCCACGGGCGATGATGATCCTCTTCCACTATAATGAAAGGTATGAAGAACAATTACAAAGATGAGGCCTTCAATGGCAGCCCCAACCACCCCTTAGCCTCACAACACTAGTCAAGAGATTTCACTCTAACTTATGTTTACAAACACTCACTCTCACTTAGCTTATGTTTACAAACACTCACTCTCACTTATCATATTTTTAAGCACCCTCACCATTGCTATTTATAGATGGTAATGGTGGAATACTACAAAACCCACTACTAAGTGGAGTATCCATTCAATTAGTGGTTCTTCCACACCATTAGTGGAGTTCTCACTCCATTGGTGGTGTTTCCACTAATTAATGGAGTTACCACTTCATTAGTGTGGTTTCCACTAATTAGTGGAGTCCTCACTAAGTATGAGTCAAATTAACACTTTTATCTTCTTCTCTAAAGATCTCAATGAAACAAAGCTTTCCATATGATCATGTATGACATAAAGACAAGGACAATTGTCTACAAGTTCCAATTCCAAATCCAGTAAGTTTTCTATAGTTGCAGTTTTCGGGTCATAACGAGAGAGACCCAGACGACGTTTGATACCCAGATGATCGAAGAATAGAACATCACCACTCTTTTTCATGACTCATGACGACGGTTGGATAATAACTATTACCAAAATTCTTCATGAATGCGCTGCCTTCCATTTTTATACTCAGCTCCCTACTCTAACTCCAAAGCTGGTGATTCTTCTGCTCTTCCATGTAGTAATTACTACTATTCTTCTTTTCCTTCTTCTTTAATGGCCATAAGTCTGCACTTCCATTGTTGTTATAATAAAAAACACTAAACCACCCTCCGAACACCCCGAGTTGGAAATGGGGGAAAATAACTTTGGTGAAAAGAAAAATCAGTTGGATGGAAACAAGGTGGTGATGGGAGCAGTCGAAAACTTTCATCAGCTAAATCAAATGCCAAAATCTTTCCTTCTTCGCACAACCAATGAAGAGCTTCATTTGCAAGTATCCCATTCGAAGGAAAACTCAATCTTCGCTGTGATTAGGTGATCTCTCCTTTGTTTCTCCGCCAACTGCTACTGCTTGCTTAGAGTGTATACCTGGACCAGTCCAACATCGGAGGATTTGCTAATGGGGTAGAAGATTCTAACAACCTTGTACTCGTTAGTAGAAAAATGGTAACTGAATTCGATCAATTGGTAACCCTCCGAAATATATTTTTCCTCAAAAATATTTAAGTTGAACAGAGGAAGATTCACATGTTCGCCGGTAATTGGATTACTGATACAGACAGGATCATTGACCGTGCTTTTGTCGCATATCAAACCATTGCATGAACCAACAATCCTTCTCATGTTATTGGGAAAATGGAGGTTTTTTTTTTTTTTTTTTT